>VBRH01000145.1:241788-255316 GCA_014578085.1 Cardamine resedifolia
TTTTTTTTTTGTGTTGTAAATATTTCTACTTTAGGTTGCAGATGTGAAAAAGATGAATAATCTTGTTACTGATCTTCAAATGTTTGCTCTCAAGTCTCTTCAAATTCCGTTACCTGGGAGACATCCTCCTTCTCCATGTTTATCTAATGGCTCCTTAAACCATGGGTACTTAAAAGCTTATTGATTTCTCTTTATAATACTCTTTTAGATGATTTATCATATGTTATCTTTACCTAGCAAAATTATAGCTTTGATCTTCGAGGTAACATTAAGCTCCAGTGATGTATTCTTCTTGCCGATAGTTGTAGACATTTTGTGTTCCAACACCCTCAAAGCAGCTTACAGTACCCTTAAGCGTGTTTCTTATTTCCCTACTTCAAAGAGCCTATTCCAGCTTTTCTTGATTGGTAAAATGGTTTTGAAAGATTGCTAGGATCCTGTTTTCTTCATATCATCGCAGAACTAGATATTCTATAGGAAACATTATGAACCTTCAGTTTGAAAACCAACTTCCTCGAGTCTTGTCCCCTCAATAATACTTGTAAAGCTGTCTAGGGAATTGAGACAAACGACTAGAGACTTGGTTGTGTTGAAACTGAGCTGCATCATATTGATAGTTAAGTAATCCTTTTTGCATGGCTTTAATATTTGGAATCTGATTTGCAGAGATGGATGTTCATGCCACGAACCGGACTCACCAAATGATACCAATCAAGATGTGTTTGACTCGTTTCAGTCTCTGAGATTGAAATCTTCGGAAAAGAAAGTTTCTCCAGCCATGTACTCACTGCAAGGTTATTACGGGCTAAAACCAGCAGACAGAACAGTCTCTGATGGAGGATGCTTCGAGATGGGAAATTACAAGGCCGAAACTTCTCGTCATCTCTTTAGCAACGGTGATAGTCAATATCTTAGACCTTTCCCATCCACGAACACTCCCTTAAATCACCACAGGAAATCAAGAAGCTTGGTCAATGCACTTATCGAGGAGGTCAACCAGTCACCTGATAATAGCACTCCTCAAGATTCAAATTCCGATAAGTTTATAAGAAGGCGACAAAAATCTGAAGCCGATTTCTCATCCAGGACTCCAGAACTTGTGTTGAAAGAAGAGAATGGTAGCAGCAATGGTGGATTTTTATCAATAGCCGGAAAAGGCTTAGCCTTGAGATCAAAAGCCTCAAGCAGAAGCAATCTACAAGGAGAATCTGAGACTAGTAATTTCAATCCGGTACCAATCAACTTGATGGATGCTCCAGTTTCAGACAGCTTTTCCAGTGTAAGAAAATCGTCGAGTGCATCTAGTCTACAAGATCCAGAGGGTAACAGCAATAACGGTGGTTCGCTATCTCTGTGGCCAACGTCAAAGTGGAGCTTGAAACCAGATTTGCTTACACCTGCGGCTATTACAAGCTCTATCTTTGATGGATTACCAAAGCCTTTAACAGGTCGTAGAAACAAAACGGCTCTGGACTAAAAAAAAAGGTCAGTTTCTCGTTATTTAACTGCCTTATTCTTTTTGGGGGACTATACAAAGCAATTGCAAAAGAAGCTATTTTAGCCTAATGCGGAGTAAATACAAAGTAAAGAGATTAGAGAAAATTTGAAGCAAAGGAAGAAAGAAGCTTCCAATGGATGATAGTGTGATGTAATGATGGGTATTTTTTTTTGTAAGCTATAAAAGTATCTTGTACCATTTCTGGGTGGGGTTTTTTATCGGCAAAATTCGTAGCGTAGTTATATCTTTTTTTTTATTTATTTATTTAATGAACATTGTCACACATTACTAAAATGTATTTTTATGCATTTATTTAATAATGCTTTTCAAAAAGTGAGGAAAAAGCTCTTGGTAATGGTATGTTGCTGTATTCTTCCTTTATTACACAGCCACACAACTCGAATTGAGCCAAACTGAAACTGTACTTTATGCTGGATTTTGTTTTATATTGTAAAGGTTTCTCAAATACAATGTGCACTAGACTGGCAATTAAGTTTTATAATCCTTTTTGGTCACTATGAAAACTGAAACATTTAAAGCATATAAGATACTAACTTGGGCATCTCTAGGGTAAGTGCAGCTGAGATGGTATTTTAAAGTTTATTGAAATAATATGTAATATCCTTACGAAGTATACGACTTAAACATGAGCAAATAGCAATAAAATAAGTTTATTTTAAAAAAATAGCACACTTTTTTTTTTAAGACAAAAATAACCATTTTTATAAAAGGCAATAATTTAATTTGATAGTTTGGATTAAGTATTTTAGAATTTAGGATATAGATTTTAAGGGGTAAGAGGTAAAATTTAGAGTTTAGGGTTTAGGATTTAAGATTTATTAAACCTTAAACCTTAAACCCTAAAAATATGAAGTTAGGAGATTTGTGCTATATAAAAAAATTGTCTTCTACTAAAAATATTATTTTTGTCTTAAATGGAAAAATGTGATATTTTTAACACAAAAAATTTATTTGACACTATTTAAAGAGAATTGGCCTTTAAACATTCACGTCTAAATAAATAAGTGCCTTTTTTAAATTTGAGAAAAAAGAAGAAAAAAGAATAATGTTTTCCAGACGTAGTCCGGGTTGTGCTGTCGAATCATTGACTAAATAGCGATGCACAGTGTGAACGTGTTAGCTCCATAACTAATGTTCACTGGAGATGCTCTAAGAAAGATAATGTAATTCATAGCTTTAAAGGTTAAACAGAGTTTGTTCTTTTTTCGCACACAAAAGCAAAATGGGTCATCATTTTTTTCCTCCGTCCGTTAAGATTCATTTTAACCTTGATCTGATTTATGAAATCCAGTCAAGAGTCAACAATAAAATATAACGCATAATCCAAAAATGACTATTGAAAAAAAGGCTAAATAAAATTAACATCTAACCAGACTCGAATCTTCGACCTCAAAGAGGCATTGACAACCGTCACCACTGCTGCACCACCGCTGTCGGCATCGTTACCGCCATAACCATCACCACCTCCACTTCTGCCGCCGTCACCGCTCCTTCTGCCACCACCATTGCTGCCATCACCGCTTACAACATCAGCAATATCATTGCTTACGCTGTCTCCATTACTGCCGCTACTGCTTCCAATGCGGAGGATGGGTGACTCAGTAGCAATGATGGCGGCAGAAGCGGCTGTAAAAACAATTAAATGCACAACTGGATAACATATGTTGTATTTAATTCTTACGGTCAAGATTCGAACCTTTTCTCTCATAATTAGACAATTAGCTCAAAGAGTTATTTTACATTTTCAGAATTACTTTGTTTTGGCAACATGGAATGATTGATATTTATATGATTTATTAACTTATGCTTACCGTTTGCTTTTAATTCATGTAGAAAACATTAGTTATTGAAAAATCACTTTTCAGACAATGAGACGAGCTAACATATTTTGTTTTCTGAAATACTCTTTTAGATCGTTTCGCATTATTACAATATATACGCTTTAACAGGTTTTGGCTCTTCTTTGCTATTATTTCCTCATCTTTAGGGAAAATATTACAGCCAAAACTAATTCTATTCTACGAACACAATTTTAAAATACTTTGCCAAAATATTCACCAAACATATTATCCATAACTAAAATTTCTATTTTGTTTCATTTTCAGCTTAATATTTTATTTTTGAAATAATTCTAACCCGAAAAAATGCCCAAACAAGTATGTACTAAATGGTGAATCTTGGACACACTGCCTTTCAAAGAGAGAATGAAAAAGAAAAATCTAACCTGCAGACTTGAGAGAACCAATCATAAGCTTCTAAGCCTGAGTTAGTCCCCAATCACTTTGGAACTCTCCAGTCTCACAAAATCTCAAACCTGAAACGACCACGCAACACGTGAGATTATCGCCAGTCAATTGAAGCCTAAGGAAACACTGATACTTATATCTTCTCAGCCAGAAGAAATGTGTACTGAACCACAAATCTCCCATCAGATGACCGGTTTTTAGCCCACCACAACATCTCTATTCCGAGATGAGCCCGGTTCTTGAATTCATACTTCTTCTTAAGAAATAAACAGTCAAAGACTATTCTTAACCTCGAGATTACGCGGAAACTTGGTTCAACTAGCACGCTCATCTCCACCACTCCGGGTTCAAAAGTGTAAACCTAGCGAGAAACAATGCAGCTGAGTGTTTA
Organism: Cardamine resedifolia; assembly: GCA_014578085.1. Taxonomy (NCBI): domain Eukaryota; kingdom Viridiplantae; phylum Streptophyta; class Magnoliopsida; order Brassicales; family Brassicaceae; genus Cardamine; species Cardamine resedifolia. The sequence goes on from VBRH01000145.1 coordinate 245,945, forward strand.
TGTCTTCGAGGAAACCAGATATAGAAAGACCAATGAGATCTGTAGAAAACATAAACTAAATCATTCATACAGCAGAAGAGGCTATATGTTTGTCTATACCACCATGTACTAACCTAAAGTCAAGATAAAATTGAAATTAAGGAAGATTTAAATCCTAACAAATGGGATATACATATATAAAACAGAAGAAAAAACAAAGATTAGAGTGAATCACAGGAGGAAACAAGAAGATATCAATCCCAGATTTCAAAGAAAACTTTTACATAAACTTAACTAATCGTCTCAGGCAAGTAACGAATACATGTATTCGTTCATACAAGTCAAATCCAAGCCCAATCTGCATCACAACTGTATTTGTTTCTGCTCAAAAAACACTTCATCAAGTACTCACTGTTGTTATAGAACAAAAGCTCACTATCACCAGCACACACACGAGTTGAAAGAATATGCGATTAATAGGAGCTGGAAACCTTATAGATTGAACTAGCAGCCATAGACAAGTATGGTAGAGAAGATGTATACATTTCAAGACACAAAGAGGAACCAATACCTCAAGTCCTCAACAAACTTCAGATAAGCAGTGCGCAAGATATCAATATGGATCTTCTTGTAAAACCAGCTGAATGGAGCCAAATTGTTTAGAAATGCATGCTTCATTGTTCCTGCCAGGCTTCCAGTCAGGACATCCTAGGTCATGAACAGAAGAGACATTTGTCAAGAACAACAATGAAGAAACTTAAGGTAATGAGAAGAAAAGCATCAACGCCTCACTATTCATTGGAGAAAGCAGTTATACAAAGGTTTAACAATACAAGTTCTCATACAGTAATCTCGTCTAGGAGTACCTGAATAGACTTCACCAAATAATTCCAAAATGACTTTTCCCACAGACCACAAGAACCACTAAACAAACAGGTCTCCATTTCGGGAATCAATAGTAAGAGCAAATTAACAAACTTGCACTTAATACTTTGGAAATTCTCATTGCCTCACTATTGAAACTACCCTAGAACTTAGTTACTTCTGTGTGCAGGCACTACACTGATTGGGTATGCATTTTCTAAGATCGAGCCTCAATTACGAGTAAAGAAAGTTTTTAGAAAGATGGTTCTTATCAGGCAAAGATATCACCCAATATATTAGGGCTTGAAAGCTCGAAATTCGTTTAGCCAGAAAAAGCTGTGTATGGTTATTGTCATAATTACAGATCTAGGAACGGAAGTACTAACCAAATGAGAAACTAAGGGCATATACTGTGAAGAATATGATCCACTGATACATTTGTCAGGAAAAATAACAACTCAGCAATATCCTGACAATAGTCTGCAGAGTTTTGATGCCCCTGAAAGTGAATATACCCGCCAACAAAGTCCTTCCTGGAAGAGAAAGCAGTCTATTTCGAACTGTTTGATAACAATCCATAAATAAGAAAATCAGAGACAAAAAGTAAAACATGTTAATGAGACACTAGCAGCTTGCGGTTCGAAATGTAAGAGAACAATCAAAAGGCAATCTACCTTAACTTCGAGATGGCCTCCAACAATCCGCAGAAGGTATGTCTGGCCGAGATAGAAGCATTTGCGAAGCAGTATGACCTTACATGGCAGATTAAAATGTTAAACACTGCAGGAAAACGCATAGAATCCCATTTGCGTCTCTGAGCAGCTTGCAGATGAATTGATTTAGATCATCTCACCTGAAATCGTAGGGCCAGCTTGCAAGTTATAAGCAGCAAGTTGATAGCTCACTGTCCCTGAAGGTTGTCTTTCTGAAGGTGACTGAAAGAAACCTGTTTGCAAATAAAATCATCAATATCAACAAAAAAGGGAGAATCATAACCATCTGACGTAGCATAATGCCCACAAGCAGACATGTATATGAACAAACTGACATACAAAGGTTTAAGATGTTTCTCGCATATGCATACCGTCTGTAACTGTAACATAGCCTGGAAATGGGTTTCTTCCACTTATCCAGGCTCCATTTTGAGTATCTGCACTCCGTCCATTTGAAGGCATCCGCCATGCTTCATCATTCATATGTCGTCTCCCATTAACTGGCTGAGAAGGAAAAGGGTAAGGATGAGGAAAGGATAAGGGTAGGGGTTGTGACTGAACAATCCGGCTTGGAAGCGAAAAATGGCTGGATGGTGCTGGGGTGAGATTCCTAATCATAGGAGGTCTCTGTTGGTTCTGTGATGATGCTTCGTGTTTAAAAAACACAATGCCGTTTCCGTATTCTAGTTGCTTGGAGGAAATAAATGACGAAGGTTCTCTGGAATTGCGTATCCCTAACGAAGCAAAAGAAGATAACTGTTGCACTAAATTTTCAGATTTTTCACCCCCATCAACATGCTTTCCATGTGCAGTGTTTAAGAGCACTGGGACAATTTGATTACTCTGCATGTAAATCAAAAGTACAGGAAAATGTAGCTTGAGAAATTACAAGATGAGAAAATCAGAAAACAAGAGAAATCAGAGGGCTTACAGTGGCAACGCTAGAGTGATCCCGCTGCATAGATATCTGGTATTCATGTTGCAATAATGGATATGCTGGGGGAGCGAATCCTGGTTGAAGTGATAATGAAGAATAGCTAGGAATGGGCGGTTGAGTTATTGACGATGGTGGTAGAGCTATAGATTCTGAAGGTGGTGGAGGTGCCAATGGAGCTGGTGGTGGAGGTGAACATTGCTCAGAGGAAGGTGGTGGTGGTGGCAGCTGCAACGGAGATAATGGGGGTGGAGGCGGGGACGGAGGTGGTGGAGAATGAGGTAGAGGAGGGGGAGATGGAAGTGATTCATGAGGTAGCGGAGGAGAACCCTCTGGAAAAGGAGTAAGATCAGTTGCAGTTGTTGCACCCGGTGATTCCTCCATTGCTTCAATCCCACAGAAATGCGAAGGTACTGCATCTCTCGGCTGACAAGACGCATCTTCCATTTCAAGCACACCGTTGACATCCTCTAAAACACAGTGAAGTTTATCACTCAAACTATCATGTGCCTCTAACTTGCCTAAAGCATGGACTGGTTTTTCCATATGTGTGTTTTTGATTTCATGTGATGGAAGATCCTCATCTTCTTCATCATCTCCAAAAGTGTGAGAAGATAAAAACCCAGACAGTTGAAAACTTGCATTGCTGCAGAAAAAAACTCGTTAGCACATAAATCATTAATAGTCTTCAGAACCGCAATAAAACTGTCTTTAATAACTATTCAGTAATATAAGTTTCCCACTATGCTTCTAAATGCCCATCAACAAAATATATTAAATCTGATTATCAAACTACAGAACAATATAAGTGTAATACATACCTCCCATACTCGTCAACAAGCATCCCTTCCATGTCCCTTAAAGGATCATCTACAGCCCGCTCAGATCTAGAAGGACGTCGTAGGGAAAACCCAACAGTTGCATCACCACCAGAGGCACCAATATCACTAATATAACGACGCAAGAGAGAATCTGTGAATATCTTCCTCTCAAGCCACAACCTCAACACCTAGCAGGAGCAAGACATCACTTACTCTGAACAACACAACATGAGAGAGTCCTTGAAACGAACAAAAAGTAAAAGAACCTTGCGGCATTGATGGCGATTTTCACGAGCACCAGTCCCTGGAGGAGCAGCAGCACCTAGAAGGCGTGGCAAGGCTGCCTGTACAATAGGAACGTACAAAGCGCCGGCTTTACCTAAAGAAGATTCACATGCATCAGGAAGTATCAATTTAAATCTTACTACTTATACACAAGACAAACAAAGATACTCTCTTTGATTGCAGACAGAAATACAACAATAAAATAAAAATACAGGGAGCACCTCAGAAAATCAACCATTTGGAAAGAGGTACTGTATCCATTCTGGAGGAAGGCTTTACCTTTTTGGCTATGGGAACATTGGGTGATCGAATCAAGGAGAAAGAACAAGTCCACTTTACGGGGAAAATGAGGCTCAATTTCCAACTTTCGTATGAGAAGTTCCACAATCTACAAAACACGATAAAAATTTTCCCCATCAAACGTTATAGATAGTTTTGTCAAAACATTTGACCAAGGTACACAAACAAGAAATCTGATCCGGGTAAAGATACATTTCTAACTTAATTCTTCATTTGCAGTCCATTCCTAAGTTTATCATAGAAAATCCTGGCTGGCAGCCTTAAGAAAGAGGAAACAACAGAAAGAAGAAACATGTTGACTTGAGGTAACACAATTTAACTCACCTCGCTGGCAATCCCATACTTGGCACAATCAATTGCCAGGCGTGTTGCACGTCTAATACTTTCCTTAGTTCTGGATAAGGTCTCAATCATTCCCTCAAAAGTATCTCGAGAAATCGCAGCCTCAGTGCCACCACTCAGTGAACGCCCAGCTGATCTACGCCCTGAACTAATTCTTCTCTCTTCGTTCTCTTCAGTCTCAGTGTGGTTACTTGATGAGGACTGGTGGCCACGATTTGATGGAGACGAATCTTCTTGATGTCCCGGAGCAACAATCAGCATGGCATCCCTAGCAGAAGATGAAACATTCTGAACCACGGAAGGGCTATGGCTATTCGTCTGCATTTCACCAATGGTAAATAGATTATGTTCTAGATTCACAAACAGTGATGTATGTGAATGTGCTTGTTTTCTTTTTGCTTGGGCAGCTGCAATGAGATCCTTCATAGATGAAGAAGAATCTGGTATCCCAGAACTGATCAATGGGGCACTTCCATTTTCTTGATTGACATCAATCCTATAATAACAAAAACACACAAAAATTATAACCTCCAAGCAAAATACGAACACATTAATGACATAGGGAAAAACAAAAAACATACATGTCAGCGGAAATGTTCACAGAAGCGTCTCTAGACACTCCAACATCGTTCAAACGAGTTGCAACTTTCAGAGTGCCTGTTGGTTTTTCCCCAAAAGCTGGCTTGCTTCTCTTATTTGCTGTCTGAGATTGAGAAGAGGTTACTCTATCAGAACCAACCACTGCGTCCTTAGAAGAATCACCTTGACATTTTTTTGGCATTCCGGCACCGGAGACTTTTGCAATTTTACTATGTTTTGCCACCTGCTCCTTAGTTGTAAACAACTGAGGGGACTTCTTAGACGATCTCATGATCTGCTTGACATTCTCTGGAGGTAACTTGATGACTGGTTTTCCCATAGACGAGCTGTTCAAAGGGACCTCCATGCTATCTGGCATTCCTGCACCATAGACTTTTGCAGTTTTATATTTTCCTGTCACCTGTTTCTTAAACGAAACCAGCTGAGGGGAATTCTTAGGAGATTTCAAGATCGGCTTGACATTCTTTCGGAGTAACTCCTTGACTGGTTTTCCCATAGGCGAGGTATACCCCTCCATGCTATAAGGTAGTGCACCCTTGTTATGTTTATACAGAGGTACTTTTTCTGTCTCCACACTTTTTGCAGATCCAGCTAATAGCTTCGCTTTAATGGAAGTATCATGGGACGCATTAGTACTTTTAGGATAATCGGTAGATGCTGAATTAGCTTTGGGACCATTGGTATGTCCTCCATGCACTGGAGTCTTTGGATCTTCATCATCATCTTCGTCATAGATACAAACCGCCCTCCGTCTCTTCGGCAGCTGAGCAGCTGGAACCTTCACATCACTATCAGAAGATGAACCAATCTTCCGTTCGGGATGATTAGTCCCCTCTTTATCACGAGACCCAGAAAAGGAGGAAATGCTTGGGTGCTCCACTGTCTGTTTGCGGCGCTTCGTATAAGGGACCACTTCCTTATCAAATTGCATTTTTCCTCCCCGGGCACTTACCCCTAACACAATCTCACGCTTTAGAATTGATACAACGTCAGTAAAATCAGATCCTTCAGCCTTGCCTTCACCAACAGGAAGAAGATGTTTGCTCTTACATTGTTGTTGATCCACCACATCTTCAGACCGTGGCCTCTTAGCAGCACGTTTACTTTCATCTGCTCCTGATGCAGACTTTCCTAGTTCACTTTCAAACCTCTTTTTCTTCCCTAAAATCCCACTTTTACAGCCAAGAGCCTGCTTATGCTTATCAGCATAGACTCGGGCGCAAGGTTTCTCTTTCAACAACTCTTTTGGCTTTCTAGAACTAGAGATGTTAAGATCCAAAACCACATTATTGTCAAAAGATTCCTTTTTACTGCCAGGATCTTGTCCCTTATTACTGCCCTTTGATTTCTGGTTACGACCAAGGAGATGATTATCTGTAGCAGCTCGACTATCAGTCACACTTTTGGCTCGATGAACCTCATCTTTACATATTTTATTCGAGTCACTTGCTATCTTCTTTATTATTCTCTGACCGTTGACTGCATTCTTTCTAGCACCACCACGATGCTCAGTAAAAGTGACACCATCAATTTTATTATCAAAATCTGCTACCTTTAAGAGAGGGTCAGGAGATCCATGCTCCAGTGGCTCACTACTCGAGGATGTGGTTCTGTTATTTGATTTCAGACATGGAGAAGCATCTTTATCTCCTATGTCAGGCTTTGCCTCTGCACCATTAGTCTCAACTAATTTACCGAGACAAGGATCCACCCTAAAATCAAACTTATCAGAATTTCCATCATTACTAGATTCTCTATGTTCTGTTTGATCCAATATCTTAGGCTTGGTCAAACTAGGCTCAACAGCATTCAAAAGAGCCTCATCGCCTAAAATATCTGACTTGTGATTCTGCGACTCTTCAAATGCAGTGGAGATTTCCTTCACGGCTTGTGCAAAGTACTTGACTGTTTTACCTTGGCAACTTTTTAATAGTTTATTCTTAGCCTCACTGGTAAAGACTTGAATATCAGGTGGCGTAACAAAAGCTCTGCAATAGAGGAAGATAACTTGGTCAACAACTAATACTGAGAAAAGAAAATAACAGTCCAATAACAACGGAAACAAGAAGTGCTGCTTTCATCAAGGAGGGAACTGCCTGATTACAGTAACATGATGAATTGACTAAACGAAAAATGCATATAGCTTTGGGTCTCAACTCATCAACCATCAGTAAACACAGAAGAGGTTTGCTTACATTTCATGTGTTCCGAAAAACTGAACAAAGTGTTTCTTTGGGTCTGGAACTTGATCCCAATCTTCAGGCCGGCCGATCTGAAACTCAAAACCATTTACTTCACAGGAGATAATTAAGTCAAAATGAACAATCCCACGCAGCTCAATCAGAATTAACAACAATTCAAACAAATTCAACGCGCTGAACATAAAAGATACTATATAGCTATAAGCTAGAGGATTATACAACTGGCTTTAAACTTCACTCAACTTCAGCACAACAAGAGTTTGCTTGGGCATAATAAAGCAGTCTTATTATGAAAGCCTACAAAGGTGAGACATTCAAGGAGGAAACAGGGCGTTGGAGCTATCCAGAAATTCAATCTATCCATCAACAGAACGCCATAAACTAGACTAGCACACCCACACACACACACACAAAACCAGAATTACCTGTTAAAGAGCCAAAATTAGCCAAATAACAGATGAAAGTAAGAACTATAGGGCTTAGAGCATAGGTGAAAAAAAGAAAAAGAGCAGAAAAAACTACCAAACAATAGAATGTGCAAGACCCAAAAAATAAAAACAAACAATCATGATCGTGAATTCAAACGTCATGAAGTCGAGCATCAACACCGAGAGAGAGTAGGCCACGAACCTTAGCAGGCCAAGCAGGAAAGCCTTTGACTTTAGCAAGAACCAGATCACCCAATCTCAGCTCTCCTTTGGCCATGCCTTTGTTCGCTCCCCTTCTACGCCCAGGAGCCATTGGGTAGACTCACAACAAACCCTAATTTCACTTCAGATAGAAACAACGAACAGAATCGCCAATTCCAAACCGAAACCGAGAATCAATAAGAAGCTGCAACTCTTCACCAGAGATATTTTTCACACAGACGTTGAGCGATGGAGAGAGCTACGGTATCACCGTAACGAGTAATGGCGAGGAAACGAGTGCAAGGGAGAAGTTGAATCGGAGAAGAAAGAGCGAAAGAGAGGAAGAGTAACAGTGGGATTTAGAGCAAAAATGGTGAAATAATATCGTCGGAGAGATGACGCGATTGAGAAAGTGCTTTGACTCTCGTCGCCGCTTTTTCCTCTCCCTCCCCTTTTCACAGTTATCATATAACGTTTGAGGAGATCACTACTTTTTATTTATTTATTTTTCTAAACCAAAATTTCCTAAATAATTAAATATAAGCATGCATTTTCTTTTTCTTATATTTTCGATCCCATTTTAAATTGCACATGTTTTTTTGGGGTTAAAATTGCACATGGTGCTATATCTCTTATTGCCACATCACCTAAACCTTCGCTGTAAAATAGTTTTGTTTAGAAGAAAATTTCTAAAATCATAGAAAATTAATGCAATATCGAGTCATTTGAAACGTCATCTTTCTTGGTTGATGATTCTTATCCTCCATCTATCTCTCATATGATCGTTCAAGTTCTTCATCCTTAATTAACATTGTGAAATACTTTAATTTCCTTTGTTTCTCTATGGTTTTTCAAAAACGTTATTCTGAATATTAGATTTCCCAAACCGAAGGAAAAAAAAAACACACGACGAACCCTCTTCTTCTTAGATCTTACAGTTTCAAATCGATGACTTTAAGTCTTCAATTGAAGACAAACGAAATTGGGTCGGCGATAAATTTCTCTCAGATTATTTTTCCTCACCTGACGATCACTCCTCTACCCTCTTCATATGTCTTTTGTACGCTTCAATTTGGCCTTTCTATTTTTGAGAACCTCACTTATATCTTTCAACTGCTGAAACTTTTATTGCTGGTTGGTCTTTAACTTCGGTTACATAGAGAGACCTTTGGTTTTCCACCTAATTTGGCCTTTGAATTGTTTGAGTTATAGAATTATTATGTTTCTTCTCATCAAAAATGAAAATTTTGAACATGGAATCCAATTCCGAGTCAGATGCAGCAGGAGCTTATATTTATTCGAGGAGGAGAAGAAGTCACAGTCAAGGGAGAACAAAAATAAAAAGCTATAAGGTCTTTGAAGTTCTAAATTCTCTATCTGCTTCTCTAACTTTTCAGATAATTAATGGTCTTCATGGCAACAACAACCTTCGGGGACATGACATGTTATAAAATATGCATCATGTTTGTGTAGGTTCACCCCTTGGGCGTCTACTTCTTCAACAGAGCATTGATAGAAAGAGATGGTCCAAAAGATACACCAAGCTAAGAGATATAGAAGCACAAGGTGTATTTTGTTCCTTCTGGCTTTGAAAAGCTTTCCCAAGGATTGAAAATTTTCTTTGATTGTTCATGCATTTTAAAATGGAAGAAAAATTCCAAGGAAAATTATCACTGGTTCTATGGGTGAAGAAGATTTGCAAAA
>VBRH01000145.1:265135-284783 GCA_014578085.1 Cardamine resedifolia
AAAAAAAAAAGGGGGGAAGAAAGCGTTTGGCTATGAAGAAGAACGCACTTTGGCTACTGTGCGTTCTAGTGTTACCGGCGATAGTCTGTGGTAGGAAACCGGAGAGGAAGGTAACGAATTCAGCCGGGAGGAAAGAAGATGACCTGGTGACCGGTTTGCCTGGTCAACCACCGGTTAACTTCAGACACTACGCCGGTTACGTGAATCTCGGACCTCAACAGAAGCAAAAGGCACTTTTCTATTGGTTCTTCGAATCCCAACAAAACTCTTCTCGTCGTCCTCTCGTCCTTTGGCTCAACGGAGGTCAGTTTCTATTTCTCTCGCTCATTTACTTACATAAACCAAATTTATTTGACCATCTAGTGTTTTAAATTGGGAATTTCAGTTGGTTGGTCATTGGTTACAATCGAAATTTTACTATTTTTGTGCGGTTTTACATACTTTTTTCCGTATAAATTTTTCTGTGTATCATGATTTTTAATATTATCAGATCGAAAAATACGTACAAAAATTATTTAAATCTTATTATTATTCATTTAAGGCACATTTATAAGTTTCCCTAATTAAATTGTATTTAATTAGACTCTACTTCTCTACAAATGGTTAAAATGTATAGCAGACTCATTGACAAAAAAAAAACATTTACCCCTAATTATATTGTTAATGACTTTAATTAGAAAATTGTTAATTACCCAATTTTGTAAGAGATAGTATATACAAGAGATATCCAATTTTGTAGAACAATATTGTTCATTATACGATAGATAAAATGTTGCGGCAATTATTTCGCTTGGAGACAACCATGCAATTTTGGTTTTAAACTCATGAACATTTATTTCTTAAAATTTGATAATTAGCTCTGAGAAAACATCAAGTTGGGCACACTGCCCTACCAAACTCCATCTGCCTTCTAACTTTCTAAGCGGTTCCTTTTGCGACAGTAGCAACACAAACATTATTATAGATTTTTTTAATGTAATAAATATTGCAACGAGAGCTAAGTGGTCATTTCGATGGATCCCCTTTTTTATAAAACAGCCCAAACTTAAAGTAGGACTGTAGGAGGAGTATATAGTCCTTTTAAAAAAAAAATTAGTAGGAGTATAGAATTTTACAATTATACCGTTATTTCTATTTAGTATAACTTAAATGTCGTGTATGGCTAGCTAAAAATGGTTAAAAACAACTTTCAGTCATAATATTAAACATTTTTGTTTCTAACTAAATGCCTAATGGAAAAACAAAAATGCCCAATGGGAGAAGTGATAACAGATGTGATAGTTGGGAATGCCGACAAATATTAGTTGCATTCTTTAATAATATATTCTAGTTTCTGGTACGCACTTTAATATATATAGCAAACAATTTGTATGGTGGATCTAGTAGGTTCTTGCCTCTTCCGGACAAATATTGAATCTTGTTTGTCTATAGTCGACGCTATATTAATAATGAAAATGTAAACCATAGTTCCTATGTATATATGTATATAGTGGCCGTCACAAATACTAACTTGGAAGCATATAAATGATCTATCGTCATGTTGCAATCAGTACATCAATAGTATTAAATTTTACAGATCTAAATCTATCATATGCAGTCAATCGAGCGCATAGTTATATGCCATATAAGTATCTACTTATATCACCATACGAAAGAATCTAGGTCTTCCACTATTTGTTGTTAGTTTTTTTGGTTAAAAGTTCATTAACTTCATTTACTGTAGTTTTGTATGAAAAATACATACATTCAAACCCATTTGTAGCTTTGAATACGAAAATTAAAATAACTAATGAAAACAAATTATATAATTATAAATAATTTATCAAAAGTCACCCTCGAATTAATTAAGTAAACGAAATTTTCGTTAAATTAAATCGAGATTTTTAATAGGTCGTATGTTTACACTATATTCTCATTCGGTCAAAAATGACTGGAGGCGTAGGATCGGGCTCTCTGACAGATATCATTCAATGCCTTTTTTTTCTTCTTCTCAACATTAAATGTCCAAATCTTGTTTCGAGAATGATAAACTTTTTGTTTGTCTTTATCTGTTTTTTATTTTTCATCTCGGTAGTTGTTCATTAATTTAACGAATTTCTTTATACTACTATTTGTCTTTTTCCGCACATGGTTCATTCTAATTAGGATATTTAGCGCTACGAGAAATATCAACCTCGTATTTTTAAATTGGTGCTAGAGATGATAAGATGTTGAATATTCAAATAGATTTAGAAATAGACAATAGTTGTCTTACTTTAATAATTATTGTGGGCATTTCTAATATTCATATTTATATATTTCGAAAAGGTTTAAGTAATCAAATCACAATGGGGCCATTACCTTATATGCATTGCCGTGATTGAAGGGTACACACGAATCCAACGTAATCGTAGCAAATTTTGTAGACTAGTTTTTTTTTTTTATATATAACCAAACATATGAACTAGTTACTACGTATTTTGGGTCTTTACCGAAAAATAAATAAATATATAAATATATAAATATATATATATATATATATATATATATATATATATAAATTCTGGGTAAATTTGAACCGTGTGTCTGACAACCCCTTACCCTCTAACGTTTTCAATGCTATAAAGTTACAAAATTCATATATTTATATAGTATTGTCTGTACTGTACCATTTATGCCCAATGTTTAACAATGGAAACAGATTTGTGACAAATAACAATTTAGCGATGGAAGTGCTAATAGAATATTTTTTTAGTGAATGGGTATGACCAAACGGGTGAAATATTTCAATTTTCTTAATTAATTTAAGCACAAACCAAAAGTAATTAATATAAAAACTAAATTAGATACGAATATTAAAAATGCAGGACCGGGTTGCTCATCAATAGCCTATGGAGCTGCACAAGAACTAGGCCCTTTCCTTGCTCACACGAACAGTGACAAACTTACCCTCAACGATTTCTCTTGGAACAAAGGTACACCGAACTATATAATACGATATTTGCATTTAAACATAATGATTACGAATATCAATTGTGGTTACATTTAAAAAACAAATGTTTGTGCAGAGGCCAATATGTTGTTCTTGGAAGCACCGGTCGGGGTTGGGTTCTCGTATACCAATAACTCAATGGATCTTCAAAAGCTTGGAGATCAAGTTACTGCAGAGGACTCTCTTGCTTTCTTGATCAACTGGTTCATGAAATTTCCCGAGTTCCGATCCAACGAATTTTACATCACCGGAGAAAGTTACGCCGGTAAGTGCTTTATACTGTTTAAAGGTCGGTTTTAATTGTTGTCGGTGAATTTTTAGGTCGATTTTAGTTTGGACCGATTTAGCCGAATTCGCCACTCCGATACTAAACAAAAATTGAATCACATGCTTTCGATCATCGTTCCTCAGGTCACTATGTTCCTCAGCTTGCGGAGATAATTTTCGACAGGAACAAGAAGGTTACAAGAGACTCTCACATCAATCTCAAGGGTTTCATGGTATGCACTATATATGTCGCAGTAGCAATTCAAGATTAATTAAAAAAACAAATGGCCACACAAGAAAGCAAGGTTTCTTGCGTTATAAGTAAAGGTATTCGTTTGGCGACTAAATGTTGCAGATAGGGAACGCGGTGATCAACGAGGCGACAGACATGGCAGGACTAGTGGACTACGCATGGAGCCACGCTATAATATCAGACGAAGTCCACAACAACATCCATAGCTCGTGCCGTTTTGAGGAAGAAACCAGCAACAAGACCGAACAATGCTATGACTATTTCAAAGGGTTTATGGATGCTTACTCAGATATCGATATATACAGTATCTACACTCCCGTTTGCCTCTCCTCTTTGTCCTCTGCTTCTCCAAGAAAACCTAAACTCGTTGTCTCTCCTCGTCTCCTTACTTCACACGTACGTGCTAATTCGATAGTCTACTGTAATGTAATATAGCGATCATCTATCATCTTTTCTTCACAAGTTCTTCTAAAACTTGTTGAATTTTTTTGGTGTTTAAATGGTTCAGGAAATGTGGGATACGTTGCCGTCCGGATACGATCCATGTACTGAAGGCTATGCCGAAAACTATTTTAACCGAAAAGATGTGCAGCTCGCGCTCCACGCGAACGTTACAAATCTTCCTTATCCGTACACTCCTTGCAGGTTAGTCTTTACTTACGTTGCGTACGTAGTACCAAACAACGGCTAGAGACTTGATCATTGTTTTATTTATTTGTTATGTTATTTACATTTTAGTAATAAAGTATATATATGTGCGTGTGCGTATGATTCAGTGGAGTAATAAAAGAATGGAATGATGCTCCATCCACCATGATTCCCATCATCCAGAAGCTTTCGACGGGAGGCCTCCGCATCTGGATCTATAGGTAAAGAAGACGCAAATATAACTAAATATATACGAATATCGTTAAATATTTCACTAATTATCAATTAGTTTCTAACTTGATTTGGTTGATGTTGGTTTATAGTGGAGATACAGATGGGAGAGTTCCAGTGACATCTACACGCTATAGCATAAAGAAGATGGGACTTAAGGTTGAGTCACCGTGGAGGTCATGGTTTCACAAGAGTCAAGTGGCTGGATGGGTTGAGACTTATGCCGGTGGACTAACTTTTGCCACCGTGAGAGGAGCTGGTCACCAGGTTCCGGCATTTGCTCCGCCGCAATCTCTCACCTTATTCTCTCACTTCCTTTCTTCCTTCCCCCTGCCTTTAAAACGCTTCTGATCACTACCGCCAAGTCATGGCAAGTTGTTGTTGTTTTGAAGCCTTCGTTTGATACTTTACCCAATTGATCATTTAATGAGTTTCAATTGATGAATAAAAAAATTATAAAACATTTTGAAAATTTCGTTTGTTGGAATCAAGTTTAATGATATGGTCTTCTTATACCTTTTAATCTGTATTTTGGTGATTAACTTATAAGTCCTCTGTCTACTTCATCAATTTTGGAACTCGGATTGTTGTTTTGTTTCACTGATATTTTTAAATTAAATAAATATTTTAATAGTTAACACTAATATAAAATAAAATCTGGGAGAGACGAGTAGTAAATAGTAAATAGTAATAGAGGCCCTTGAGAAAATAAAACTTTGAATAGCCCATTAAGGCCCATTTATACGAAATAAACCCAGCCATGGGAGGAACGGTGAGCCAAGGCAGCTAGCAGCATTTGAGTTGTGTTGTGTGGTTTCCCTTAGATTAACCCAATGAGATCTTTCAACTGAAGCACTTGCGATTCGTCTTCTTCTCTTCCCGTCAATTCAAATAAAGGAGAAAAAGAATGGCATTTTCAAAAATGATGTTTATTTTCAGCAAATTTCAGCAGGTGAAGTGAATCTCTTTTCTACTAATTCGATTTTTTTTTTTTTTTTAAATTTCCTCTATGATATGTGTGTTTTCGATGTGGGGTATGAAGAAAGTTTGAGTCCTGTGTAGGATCTAGTCTTCACTGTAAGATGCTTCCTGTGATTTAGCTGTGTCACTCTATGTGTGTACTTGAAACTGATTGAAATCTCAATGGTTTGCTTTCTATCGTTAAATGTAGTTTGAAGGTTCTTATTTGATCAATAGGCATTGTCACTTTTATGTTAATACGAGGAGTTTTGATGTAATAGTGTGGCCACTTTTGATTAAATGGTGAATTTACTCTCTTTTTTTCTTTCTTCCTTTTGTGATCTTTCCAGGGTGTTGGTATTCTAGCAAAGAGTAACACTTTTGCTAAGAACACAAGGCAACTGCAATTTGAAGCCGATGTTAACAAACTGTTTATGTTTACAAGGTTGGTATTATTTTGGATTGAAGTGCTTTTTGAACAAGATTTATAGTGTTTCTAAGATGTAGTCCTTATTATTAAGTATCAACTTGTTGGTTTATTGGCTAAGCACAGTGTTAGTATCCGTAATTCTTGGAATTTTTGACTATATTACTCAGGGTGATTCTCTGTGATGTAGCTATAATCGGTTGGGACGAGATGCTGAGGAGGCTGATGCTGAAGAGATCATTGAGATGGCTGCTAAAGCCACTTTATCTGAGCAACAAAAGCAAGTTCAGGAGAACATTCACTACCAAGTCGAAAACTTTTGTTCTTTGATGGACGAGATTCTTCTTCCTCATATCGACAAAACAGAGGAACCAAAGTCAGAATCAGAATCGAGAAGCCCTCCTCGTAAAAGCGGTCTAAGTTTTGAAATCGGCAGTGAAAATAATGTTACAACTGCAGACAAGCCCGGTGAGTGGGAATAGTATGTGTAGTGAACTAATAAAAATCTCCAGTTTCTTGCTATCTTAATAAATTTCTCACTGATTATTCTTCAGCACAGTTGTTCCTCAGACTAAGCCGCTTAAACTCGCTGAAGTCTCACATCGATTAAAGGATCAAATGGGATATTCCCTCAAGATCAAACCATCTTTAATACCTCACAAAGAAACCCGCCAAGGTTGTTTCATAGAAGGTGAAGCAGATGTGGGAGCTGTCTTAGCCTTTTACCCTGGAGTGATTTACTCTCCCGCTTTCTACAGATACATTCATGGGTATCCAAACGTCGATGCACATAACTCATATCTAATCACCAGGTATGATGGGACCGTTATAAACGCTGAACCGTGGGGTCTTGGAGGAGAATCACGGGGGGTATGGAACGGCTCATGTAAAACGGCTGAGATCAGAACAGACGCTAAAACTGCAGAAAACGGTTCAGAGAAGGTATTGAAGATGTTGAGTAGGCCGCTTGAAGGTTCGGATAACGTAGAAGCGCTTGTTGAAATGAGAAACCCTTTGGCGTTTGGTCATTTCGCCAATGACCCGGGTAAAGACATGGATCCTAATGTCATGATTTTCCCGTATGACTTCCCATTGTCAGAGAAAGAGATGCGACCTTACATTCCAAATGTAGCATTTGGGAACATTGGAGATGTAGAGATGAATAAACTTGGAAGCCTCTGGTTTAGGAAAGGGATTAATAGCGGATTGGATGCACCTGTACTTAAGACGCTTGTTCTAGTAGCTACAAGAGCATTGTGCAATGAGGAACTGATGCTGAATTACATGCTGAGCAATTCTGAGAGAAGACCAGTTGATGAAGAAGAAGATTGAAGGAGATGGAGCTAAAGTCTCTGATTTTCATTTTGTCCCTCTACTTTCTTGGGAACTACTACTAGTTTCATAGTGGGATATAAAAACGGAACAATTGCAAGAGAAATTTAATCTAAATACAACAAACAATCAATAAGAAAAGGTTATGTTTCTCTCAAAATCAAAAAAGTTACAACAGATTTAGGAGGAAGAAAATGGACTTCAAGATGTAAAACTCCTAAACACTAGACTTTGTCCGTGTCACATCTCTTCCTCTTCTTCGAATGGCTTAGTTGCCGAAGAAGCCAGGACCAGCACGAGAAAGCAGTTCTTGCCCTGCATCTATTCCCATCATTACCATGTCTTCATACACGTATGGGCCTTTTCTTGAGGTCTCAAGAACTGACACAAAGATGGAACATATGAGAAATGGGTGATGTTTCTCAATGGGAATGTGTATTATCCTCGCACATGTGTTTATATAAATGTTTCCATACCTCGAGTACCATCAGGGGAGGCAACCAATCCTCTGAAAATGCAGTTGCCTTCTTCGTCCTTGGCCGCATACCCAGCAATAGGAGTACGGCATGAGCCATCTAGTGTTTCAAGGAACGCTCTTTCACATGAAACTGCTAGTCGTGTTTCCTCGTGGTTCAATGAGGCTAAGTAATTTGCCTATAAAACACACAATGGAATCATTTATTCATTCACAATATATGCACATCCAAATGTCCCATGAGAGGGAAATCTCGTTAAATAAAGTAAAAGTTCCCCTATTTAGATTAGAGGAACGGATGTTTAAAGAAGACATACCATTTTATCATCATCGCTTCTACAGGCAATTCCGATTGCTCCTTGAGCAACAGCTGGAAGCATATCATCGAGAGATAAGATAGATGCAACATTCTCTGTCATACTCAATCTCTTAAGACCAGCTAATGCTAATAGAGTTGCTTGGACATTTCCTCCTTTAAGCTTTGATAGTCTTGTCTGCACATTACCCCTAAAGTTTTCCTCAACCTGAAGAGGCAATAACCACATTTATCAATTGAAAGAAAGATAAAAATGATCCATAAGAAATGACAGAATCTATGTTGTGAAAAGAAGTGAAAATTTACATGTAATGCAGGATATTTGTGAAGTATCTGCGATTTTCTCCTGAGAGAAGCTGTTCCCACAACGCTTCCAGCTGGAAGGTCAGCTAAGGAGGCTGCAGTCAGACAAATAAACGCATCCCGAACATCCTCACGCACAAGGTTACAAGGTAAAATCGTTTTTTCCGGTAAGTAAGTTGGAACATCTTTCATTGAGTGAACAGCTATGTCAATATGACCGTTTATTAAGGCCTCGTCTATTTCTTTGGTGAAAAGTCCTTTCCCACCAATATCAGCAAGTGGTTGAGACAGAATCTTATCACCGGTGGTTTTAATGATCTCGATGTGAATAGCTCCATCTTCAGTGAGTTCTGGGTGTTTCGACTTGAGCTTTTCTCTTGTCTCGTAGGCTTGAGCAAGTGCTAGAGGACTGTCCTACACAGTGAGAGTATATAAGCAGAAAAAAACGAAAAAGATAAGACGCATCAGAGGCTTAAGTCATTCACCATTAATGCATTTTATCTACTGACCTTACATCAAATGAGTACAATATTCTTCAACAAGTACCAGAAACATAAAAACCTGATCTTTTCGATCAATGCAGAGATTATCGAAGGAAGAACCAAAAGACTCATTTCTCATCTCTAGCCTAACAAATTATTCAACATACAATCTAAACGCAGCTAGGGATTGACATTGTCCACTATAACTCCCTCAAAACAAGGAAAACGGATCCGAGCAGAGGACCAGTCAAAATCGATAATTCGAATCGGATTTACAAAAACCAAAGCTAATACAACAGCATTGGGACGCTTATAGACTCAAAAGAGTTAACGGAAGAAAAAAGGGAGAATTTTACCTTCCCCTTGTGCCAATTCTGATGATAGCAGTTCGGGTCTTCTGTTCAACAGCAACACAAGCTTTCACGAACCCGGAAGAGTTTTGTTTCCGGCGACATTTAGCTAAAGCCGGAGAGCTGATTTGTGGAAGTGAGAATCCGATAGCGAAGACCGAACGAAGGGAGCAGGAGTTGACCCGAAAAGAAGGTTGACGCGTGAGAACAACCTTGTGAGCTTGAGAGATAGATAAAGTAGCGATATCCATTGATTCAGGTGGAGTAAAAGTGCAAAAATTAAGTGAGAGTTGAAGAGATTTCGAAGGAAAAAAATGAAAGAGAGATCAGAGATTTTAGCTTCAAAATGGAGTTGATGATAGCTCTGACCTCTTCCAGGATATTGGATAGGATAATTAGATTTTACAGGTTTTAATCTCCTACGAATGACTCATACCAGAGTCTATGGTATTCCAACGACCGTTTCGCAATCTCGTGGATTCATCCTTATTGGGCTAAAAGTGAGTATTAACATGGGCCTAGCCCAAGTCCTCTTGTGGTTCACGCACGCGTGCGATCAACGCAACGTTATCGTGAATAACACATACCAGATTATGGTGTTCCACCTTTTTCCACCGTCGGTTTCGCAATCTCGTGGATTCATCCTTATTGCCTTATTGGGTCGAAAGTGAGTAATGTCATGGGCCTAGTCCAAGTCGTATTTCGGTTCACGCGTGCGATCGACGCGCCGTCATCGTCAAGAATCGAATATAAAATTAGGGCAGTAAAGAAAGGTGTGAAATTGAAACAACAGATCGAAATCTTGTCGAGAGAGCGATCGAGGATGTCGTATCTTCTACCGCATCTGCACTCCGGTTGGGCCGTAGATCAGGCGATTCTGGCTGAGGAAGAGCGTCTCGTCGTCATAAGATTCGGCCACGACTGGGATGAGACTTGTATGCAGGTCTGTGAAACGTTTCTTCCTCTTACCTTGTTTTTTTTTTTTTGTTGTTTAAATCTTGAGCTCGATTAATATGTTTTTATTCGATTTGTAGTCCCTGATTTCGATTCTGATCCTCTCATTCTGGAAAATTGCAATCTTTTGTGGTGATTGTTTGAAAATTTAGCCTCTTTAGCTCGCAGCTACTGAAAATTAGGGTTTCACTAAGAAAAGGTTTTGAATTTGTTCGTATTAGTGTTCAGTTTGTGGTGGTCTCTGCTTAGTTGTGTATTTTGCTTATTCGATGATTTTAACGGATGAAAATTAGGCTTTCACTAACAAAGTTGGTATTTTTTAATTGTTTTCAGATGGATGAGGTACTTGCGTCAGTTGCTGAGACGATAAAGAACTTTGCAGTCATATATCTGGTAGACATTTCTGAGGTTCCAGACTTCAACACCATGTACGAGCTCTATGATCCTTCAACGGTCATGTTCTTCTTTAGGAACAAACACATCATGATCGATCTTGGAACTGGTAACAACAACAAGATCAACTGGGCTCTCAAGGACAAGCAAGAGTTCATTGATATCATTGAAACCGTCTACCGCGGTGCTAGAAAGGGTCGTGGGTTGGTTATTGCTCCTAAAGATTACTCCACCAAATACCGCTACTAACCAGTCTTCCCAGCAGCACCATTCTAGATTGTTTAAACCATTGCTCAAAACTCTTACCTTATGTCGAGTGATTCTGGTCAGTCAGTTGAAATATCCTATGACCTTGTTGCATATGTGCTTTAATGATTTGTAATTCCGGTTGTTCTGCATTTATGTATGTAAGTGCTTGCTTCGAACATATTTTAGTGAAATGAAACTTTGAAGCCGATATCGTGTTTATGTATATGCTTGTTGATCTTCTTATGATCATACTCAACCCACCAAAAACATATTTTTGCGGTGAAAGCGACTATGAAGTGAAAATGGGATTTGTATTATGAAGTTGGTAGCTGCTACTAGCTAATATGTAAATAGAAAGAGGCTGTTATAATAACTTGGAACAATTCAATTTTTGGTATTTCACTCTTTGGAGAAGTGGGAAATCATAAGCATGTACAAATGTGTATTCATGTATTATATAAAAACAATCTCTCCAATGATGAAATGGGATTGTATTTGTTATTTCTGTGAGATGTTTGTACCTTTTCATTGGTATGCTTCTAGAAAAAATTAATCTCAGTGGTAATAATATGAAAATTTATAAAAGTCCAAATTCTAGAAATATTGGGTTTGGGCTAAACTTGAGAAAAAGTGTTAGCCTTAAAAGGAAGCCTCTTTTGTCTGCTTTTCATCGGCTGATTCTTCAAAACAAAAGCTCCGCTGAATTTTCTAAGCTCCCATTTCCGTTTTCGCCTTCACACAGTTAGGGTTCACAACTTGATTAGGATCCGTGGCTGATCGAGAACACCAAGAAGAAGCCAATCAATCATGTCTAGGCAAGTCACAAGGCTTCTCGGATCTCTTTCATCTAAAGCTCGCCGTTGTTCTATCGGCGGCTCTGAGGTCTTTCCCTCATGTCAGTCTCTCACTTCGTTGACCCAATCTCGTTCCTTTGCATCAGATCCTCCACCTCCTGCGGCTGTCTTCGTTGACAAAAACACACGAGTCCTCTGTCAAGGTCTCACCGGAAAGAACGGCACTTTCCACACTGAACAAGCCATTGAATACGGCACCAAAATGGTAAAATCATGATTCTTAAACTTAGAATTGGGTATTTCTCCATTGTGCTGACGTTAACAGAATTGCATTGATTAGGGTTGTTCTAGTTTTTAGCTGGTTAGACTTCAGGTGTTATTGAAATGTCTGAGTTCGTAGACCATGAGCACACCAGTCTTTGCTATTTCATCACCCAAATTCCATTATATCCTGCAGATGAAATGTGTTTTTTACTTTTTTTTGTTTTGTTTTTGTTGATGATTGCTTTAAAGCAAAGTGCTTTTGCTAATTTAGCTTTTGTGTGTGTGTGTGTTGTTATTCGTTTAATAGGTGGCAGGAGTGACACCTAAGAAGGGTGGAACAGAACACTTAGGTCTTCCTGTTTTCAACTCTGTTGCTGAAGCCAAAGCTGATACGAAAGCCAATGCCTCTGTGATTTATGTTCCTGCGCCTTTCGCTGCTGCTGCTATAATGGAGGGTATAGAGGCTGAGTTAGATCTTATTGTGTGTATTACCGAAGGAATTCCTCAACATGACATGGTATATATATCATCATCATCATCATGATGCCTTTGAATTTATTTTTTTATTGTTGTCAGTCATGCCTTTGATTTTTTTGTTGGTTATCTCTACTTCAGTGCTTATTGCATAGGCTTGCAAACTCATGTGATTATCTTTTCTGATTCTCTCTCTGATTTAGAACTTATGCTGTTTCTTATTTAGGTACGTGTGAAGCATGCTCTTAACAGTCAATCGAAAACTAGGCTGATTGGTCCAAACTGCCCTGGAATTATCAAGCCTGGTGAATGCAAGATTGGAATTATGCCCGGATACATCCACAAGCCTGGGAAGATTGGGATTGTCTCTCGATCTGGAACCTTGACATATGAAGCTGTAAGGTCTTTTTTTGTGTCCTGCCTTTGATATTTTGTTCTCTGTATCACAATAGCCTTTGGCCTTGGCAGACTCTTAGAAAATATTTTGGTTTCTAGTCTAATAGTCCCTAGATTGAACATGGTTCTCGTTTTTTCTCACTAATTGAACTTTTGATATTTTATGTAAGTGGCCTTATTTTTCTTAAGATTTCTGATTGTTGCTTTCGTTTTAACTTTCCTGCAGGTTTTCCAAACAAGTGCAGTGGGTCTAGGCCAATCTACCTGTGTAGGAATTGGTGGGGATCCTTTTAACGGTACAAACTTTGTCGACTGCTTGGAGAAATTCTTTGTTGATCCCCAAACAGAAGGTAATGTTTCCGAAATCATTGTATCCTCTAAAAAGATTAACCGCAAAGATCATTTAATAGAACAACCACATGCTTACCTAATCTCTCTAGGCTGCAAGATTCTTGTTTTTAGAAGGCTTTGATTCCTTTAGTTCCTCTCTTTTCTTAGTGTAGTTAGTAACTAAATTGAAAGATTTTACCCTTTGTCCCCGAAATATGGAAACTGAGAAACAGCTGGCTGTATTCAGGTATCGTTCTTATTGGAGAAATTGGAGGCACTGCAGAAGAAGATGCTGCAGCTTTGATAAAGGTAATAAAACCACTGCGAATCTCTTTGAACTCAGTCCATCTCTCTATTCTCGTTCTTAAAAGTAAAAATCAATTTTTGGTTTTTGATGAATATAAACAGGCAAGTGGTACTGATAAGCCTGTTGTTGCTTTTATTGCTGGACTTACCGCACCACCGGGTCGTCGAATGGGTCATGCCGGAGGTAATAAACCATCTAATACCTACACCAGATTTACTACTTTTGGTTCATTGCTCTCACTCTTCTCTGGGTTTTTTTGTTTGTTGCAGCCATTGTTTCCGGTGGTAAAGGTACGGCTCAGGACAAGATTAAGAGTTTAAGTGATGCCGGAGTGAAGGTTGTTGAATCTCCTGCTAAGATCGGAGCGGCGATGTATGAGCTCTTTCAAGAAAGAGGTCTTTTGAAGCAGTGAAGTGAATTTCACTAGCTCTCGTTTTTTTTTCCATCTTGAGACCTTCAAGAAAAAAAGAACAAAAAAACCCCCTAATTCCACGCCATTGATGGCTGCACACTCTTTTGGGGTTGTTTTGCCAAATTGGTATTATTATTTTTTTCCAATTAAAGAAGAGTGATAATCAAATGATTTGACAATGAGAAGATATAAATGGAATTTGCTTGAAAACGCATCTTACCGAGTCGATCTTAAAATGGTACGTTTATTAAGTTGGAATCGTTTTCCAATGATATCTTCCATTACTAGGAATAAAAGAACAAAGCAATGTTTCTTTATATTTGTTGTCTTTTAAACACCAAAATAATCTGGAATACATTTGTTGGCCACGGCTGATATAAAACTTCTGAAATCTTTTGAGTTCACAATCAACCCAAATTCATTGAATCATTCATGTTTCTTCACTATCATCATTGTCAACATCGAGATACATCCAAATTTCAATCAGATGTAACACTGCATAAATATTTTCAGAGTGAAAATGTGTTTTGTCATGAGCTATGAATCTATGAGGTGTTCCATTCAATTCAATTATACTGTGTCCTGCAATTTTCTTCACTCCTTTCTTCTCCATTGCTTCTCTCATAGACCGAGCTGCCCCAAACCGCTTGTTGATCGCATAAACGTTTGCTAGACCGACGTATCGTCCATCATTATGCGGTTGCAACTCTATAAGCTTCTTTCCAACTGTTTCTGCAAGCGCCAAGTTTGCATGGTTTACACACCCGTTAAGCAATGCACCCAACATTGAACCTGTCGGTTTTATCGGCATTTTGGATATAAAATCATGTGCGTCTTTAACTAGACCAGCTCGGGAAAGCACATCGACCATACAAGCATAATGCTCGCTCTTTGGTTCAGCTCCGCTTTCCTTGAGACTCGCAAAGAACTGCCACGCTTCTTTCACTAATCCGCCATGGGAACAAGCAGCAAGCAAGCACAAGAATGTTATTTCGTCTGGGTCAATCTTAGATTCTCGCATTTTGTGGAACAATTGGAGCGACTCTCTTATGAACCCGTGACTCGCAAGCCCTCCAATCATAGCATTCCACATCAATGCATCTGTTTCCTTAACAGATGCTCCATAGAATACTCCCCAAGCGTCTCCTATCGACCCGCATTTAGCATACATATCAATAAGAGATGTCTGCAATATAACTGTTAAGGGCAAACACTCATCAAGTATATAACGATGCACTGTCTTTCCTCGATTTAGCGCACCCAAGTGAGCACAAGCGCACAAGACACTAACCATAGTGACTTCATTCGCCTTTGATGATCCCATTCTCATCATCTGATCAAAAATCTCCAAAGCTTCATAATATTCACCGCTTTTTACATACCCATCGACCATAGAACTCCAAGACACAACATCTCGCTCAGTCATTTCATCAAACACCTGTCTTGCCGAAACAACATCCCCGCATTTCGCATACCCATCTAAAACGGAGTTCCAAGTCACCAAATTCTTCACAGGCATATCATCGAACAGCTTGCGCGCAGAAGCTCTGTCTTGGAACGTACCATACATATGAATAAGAGAATTACATATGTACAAATCCCACACAAACCCAGTTTTAACGACGGAGCAATGCAAATTCCCACCTAGTTTTTTGCTCGAGAGACGAGAAATCGACTTCAAAAGAAACGGATAAGTCATATGATCAGGTAAAAACCCGGTTCTCAACATCTGGATATAGACACGGATCGTTTTCTCGGGGTTTCTGCTATTGGAGTAACCACGTATTACGAAATTCCAGCCGTAATCCGGAGGATTTGATAGTTTTGACAAGAATTTGTAAGCGTAGTCGACGTCGCCTGAGGAAGACAGAGCAGAGAAGGACAGAGTTCGAGAAGCAAAAGGTTCTTCCTCGGAGAGGCCAAGTGTGATCAGGAGGGCGTGCGTTTTGAAGAGCTCTGACATTGATTTGCATCGGTGAAGCAGAATCGAGTTCGCGAAGAGAGACGATGATGATTTCAACATTCACCTCTTTACACTTCCACTGGCTTAAGAATTTTAACATTTTCAATTTCGATTCGATCATTCAAATCCGTTTTAACTAACGATATTAAAATATTGTAAATAAACCCCTGAACTTTTATCCTTAGGACAAATGAACCCTGCCTTTAATTTTTTTTTTTAAATAACTCCCCCTTTCTTGGTTATTGGTCTGCCAAAAATAAGATCACGGTTTCTTCATGTGCAATACTCTCTGTTTTTGCTTCATCTAATATACATTGTACTATTCAGAAAAATGAAGAAAATTTACAAACAAAACATAATCTTATTAACAGACAAATAAACAAGAATGGTGGATTCCGAGTTATTTCTACAATGGTTTGAATTTTTTTTAGCATAGAAGCAAGCAACTAGATAGACAAAGCAGCAACCTCTGATTCCATAGACAAAAAGCTTTTACTGCTTTATCATACTCGCTAATCCTGCTACGCATCTTGAATTTCATCTCCAATATCAAATGCAACTACCTGAGCTTGAACATTGCGCGCAGAGCTATGAGCAACTCACTGAGGACCAGTAGTGAATATCAGAAGTTTCTGCAACCGGTTTAGGGCTACAAACCTTTCGTTTACATCATAGTTATAAGAGCAGATGAAGTTCTGATCCAGAGAGTACATAACCTCTGCCCCTCTGCGCATAGTCTCATCAAGGATGAAACCTGGTTGCCAGAAATTGTAGTATCAACATTAGCCTTTCTCTTAACAATCCTAACATATCCATAAAAACTATTTCTTATTCTTTTTCCAGATGTATGCGCATAATGTTAAGAAGACAAAAGAAAATCTTGTTCAAGAGCAAATAACCTTGTAAGAAGGAGCGGGTTCCATGGCATCAGACCAAGATTAGCAACAAGGAGCTAGTTTCTTATTGGTTTCAAAACTGAGCTTTTTCCGACTAACTGAAAAGCTCAGCAACCAATCTCAGTGTATCTCCTGTTTCAGTTAGAAGCGTTTGCCTCATTTTCTACTCACAGCAGCTACAATTGGAAACCTGCCGTCTTTTATTAGGCCTGTAAGATAACATGATGTCTTATAGTCTTCCACAAACTTATTTATAGCATCAACAGCAAGCAGATAATTCCTATCTACTGAAACCGGAAATATTCCTTTATGAACCATGTCACTGAATATCTGAAACCCAGCACTGATGTTTTCACTTGACAGAAAAGAGCTTACGAGCGATAAGTAAACAGCTGAATCAGGCTCCATTTCCTTTTCTTCCATCTCACGAAGATAAACTAAGGCTTCGCTAGACCAGCCACACTTGCAAAGACCCTGAATAAGTGCCATGAAAGTAATTCTATTTGGATAGCAATCTTTCCCTTTCATTTCATTCCAATGAGAGATCGCTTCACTAGGTCTTTCACTAGCGCATAGCCCATGGATTAAGCTAGTGTAAGTAATAACATCAGGGTCTTTTTCATCCTCATACATCCTCGCTATACAAGACATGCCCCGGTCAATTTCACCCTCCTTGCACCAGCCATCTATCATACTGTTATAAGTAGCAACAGAAGGTTTTAGTCCCTTTGATACCATTTCGTTAAACAGGTTATCAGCTTCTGTAGTTCGGCAAGCTTTACATAGAGCCTTTATCAATACATTATATGCAATTACGTCAAGGCAATGACCATTAGCACATATGTCTCGGAATAACTCTAAACCTCTATCTACTCCCTCATTTTTTATGAGACCATCAATTGCAGCAGTATAGGCAACCATGTGACCAAGGAAACCTTCTCCAGTTACATCATCAAGGTATTTGCAAGCATCAAAAGCCCTTCCATTCTCACAGAGTCTTTTGACAAGGAAGGTCGAATGCTTTATCCATGGCTCAAATCCATAAAAACGCATCTTTTTCAGCAGGTCGAGTGCTCCTGCAACATCACATCGTTCAGCTAAGCAACCATAAATACAATTAAGTGTGAATTGACTTGGTTCAACTCCAGCGTCCTTCATTTTCCCTAAGAGTTTCAAGCTTTCTTCCGATCTTCCTTCTTTACACATCCCCTCAACTATGTTGTTGAACATCATAAGACTTGGACTAAGGCCATTCTGAACAATATCATGTAATAAGGTCACTGCCATATCCACCTTTTTAGCCTTGACTAAGCAGTCAATCACAATGCTAAGAGAATCCGACTCTGGGAGGATTGCTTTATTATAATCCTTTAGAAGCTTAACAATCTCAGACACGCCATCTGACTCATGATTTCCGATGAGGTGCTGAACAAAATTGTAAGCATCATGCACCAAATCATTCCTAATAAACCCCTCCAACAAAGATTTGTAAAGAAGCATCACAGATTTTGTATCTATGTCTCCAATGATCACTTTTGTTATCCGACTTAATTCACTTTCTTCAGAAAACGAACATACTAGCTTCCCAAGTATTCCTCTATCAGGTGGAATTCCCGACCTCTTAATCTCCAAATACAAACTCAGAGCCATCTCAAGATCTTTACGCTTGCAAAGTCCTCCAATCAACACATCATACAATGCAATATCAGCGTTCATACCCATCCGACGCATTTTCTCAAACAACTGAAGTGCGTTATCAATCCGAGACTCCTTTACAAGCCCATGAATTAAAACACAATATGTCTTATAGTTCAACCTAATACAGCGTTCTTCGAGCATCTCAATCAACTCAAAAGCCTTATCCACTTGACCCCACTTACAAAATGATACAACCAAGATCGTAGAAATATGTTCATCAAGCCAGCCTCTACTAAGAATCTCATTGAAAACACTTAACGCTCTCTCAGACGTCCCAGTGTTGCAGTAAACTTGCAAAACTGGTGTAAGAGTAAATTTATCAAAATGAAAGCCGCAATCCCCCATCTCCTTCAACTTCGTCTCAACCAACTCAACCGAGCTTGAATTGGACTTAGAAATTGCTTCTAACAAACAGTTATAAGTGTAAGCATTGGGAACACAAAGACCCATCTCTCTAATTCGATCAAAAACAGAACTTGCTTCTTCCACCAACCCAGCATTACCCAGACACCGAATGAAAAACCCTAACGCTCCAGGAGACATAAAACAGCGAGAATTAAGAACATCTGCAACCAAAGCTTTCAGTGATGCATTTTGTCGAGCACGTGATAGGATAAAAGCCATGGCATTGTAAGCATACATATCGTTTCTATAACCTTCCTGTTTCGAAGCCCAATTGAAGAAGAGATAAGCCAAACCCCACCTTTTGAATCCATTCAAGACGGTTTCAACTACCTTAGTGTTGAGCTCTGGAGCGAGTCTCAGTAGCTCAGGGTCGTCAGGTGAAAAAGGTTGTCTTGTGAAGATCGTAATTAGGTTTTGGGCAAGCTTTGACTGATTGGGAGGAAGAAGTCTGGTGTTCTCAAGCTTCGTAGTGAATGGTCTCTGAAGTTGGCGTTGTTGTTTAGAGAATCGATGGCAAAAAAGAGCGATTCTCGACAAGGCCATTAGAGAAGCCAATCAGTCCAAAAACCCTTTCCGTCTGGTGATTTTGATTTTTCTAAAACCCGGTTTTGTTTTTGGGCACCTGAAGACCGTGTTTGGCTTCTTCTGCACTTTGGAAATCCAATTTGAAACGCTAGTTTTGCAGACGTGATTTTTTGGTTGACTTAAAGTCAACCTAAAGAGAAAAGGCTCGATATACTGTATTTTTTTTAAAAAGGTGAAAATATATATCAAAAATAAATTCTATTTATAGAAGATTTTATTTTGTCAACCATTGTTCTATTTATAGAAGATAACTGCTTTTAATTAAACTCGCGAAATAATATTCACGAAAAGTTATTTTCAAATAATAAGAACATGAGTTTGACTACAAATCGTCCCATAAAATAGTAAAAATACTTAAAATAAAAAAAGTTTCAACTCATATACAATTCGAAACTTCCTAGAAACTAAGGTCATGAATGTTTGCAGATTTTAAAGTGGATTTTGAATTACGATTTTTGGTTTTTGAATATAGAATTTCGCCCTCCCCTAAATAATATATATATTTATATATAT
>VBRH01000145.1:287086-297088 GCA_014578085.1 Cardamine resedifolia
TTTTTTTTTTTTTAAAAACTAAACTGTCATATTTCAACATCGGTTTGGTTTCAGAGTTTGCTTAGACTGATGACTAAGTTTAGTTTGTTTCCTCATGGTGACTTATCCAAGCGATTTTGAGTTTTTTTTTTTTTGTTCTTTTATGTAGGCTAGAGCTGGACTAGTTTATGGATCTTCATTTGGGAAGATGCCACCTAATGATGCTATATTACACCTTCAAAGAACTACTCCGGACAATAAAAGGAACTGGCCATTTGTTTGTAGCTTCTACACCATCGGTGAGTGTACAAGAGATGGAAAGTGTCCATACCGGCATGATGAGATGCCCGAAACAGGAGCCTATCCCACCAAAACATTACAGATGGGTAAGCTTTATATCTTCTTTTCTCTATTGCTTGAGTTCCTTTAGTTGCCTTCTCAAATGCTTGTTTCAATATCATCTCCCCTAGTGGAGTTTCTGAAATCTAATACGTCTCTGCTATGGTTCTATTTTCTCTTTTGATCAATTCATATACTCATATGACTTTGGAACTATGCATGGCTCTCATGTAGTCTTGTTATTTATGGTATTTTCCAAATTTTGTTCCCTTAATGTATTAGTACTTTTGGATTTTAATTATGCACGTCGGATTGAATTGTTTCTCATCTTCTTTTACATATTGACAGTGAAAATGATCCAGGAAAAGCTGGTGAGATGGAACCACCATAGGATGAAAGCATCAAAACGCTTAACGTCGGTGGACTTAACTCGAGAGTCCTCTGGCAGGACTTAGAAGGTCAATTCTTCTCTTCTGAAGAGTTCGAATCTATCTCCATCTCTGGCAAGAAAGCATGTGCGTTTGTCACATTCAAAACCCGAGAAGCAGCAGAGAAGGTCATGCAAGAGCTCTCCAACAGGCTAGTTGTCAACGGTCAGAGGCTCTAAAACTCACATGGGCAAGACCTCAGTAGTGGTTCAAGCAAGCACTAGTAGTGAGTGGATCGTTTCTATCGTATTTATTCAAAATTTTAAGATAAATTTCATTGCTACTCAGCTACAGATCGAAAGTCATCTTAATTATTTACGAGTGGAGTTGGTCCTGAATTTTACCTACTCTATCAACCAATAAAATCGTAATTTGAAGACCGTGTTTGGCATCTTCAGCAATTTGGGAAACGCGAGTTTTGCAGACGTGATTTAAGTTGACTAAAGTCAACCTCAAGCAACTTTTCTTGAATAATCGATTTACTAATTCATTGAAACTTTTATCTAAGTTGTTTTGTTTTTGTTACGAAAACAAGTTTTACGTACTTTCAGCTCTTATATATGTCACTGGTTTTACAAAAAGAGTAACAATAAAGCTTTTTAGAGCTTTTTATTCTTGTTATTAATTATAAGTCATGTGATTTTCATACAAATATTATAATCAAACAGACAGATGCAATTACGTAACATAAAACATAAACGCAGGCATATGATTTTTAAAGTTTATTTTGTGAGTTAACAATAGCAGTGGCATTGTCCTCCATGAGACATAGGTTTGCAGTTACCACCTTTTCCATTGTCGCAACCATTGAGACAATAGCTGTTGCATCTCGCTTTGTCATTGTTCGTGTTGCACTTTCCAAATTTCGGGTGGTTATTACAACACAACGAACCACTCTCTAAAACATATCCTTCAACATCTGCAAATATAACACACATAAAACATTTTTTATTTATATTTGCATATTTATTCCTCGATCTTTTCAACTAATTCGATGCAATGAGTTCATGAAAATTTTATGATTAAAATATATGATGTGTCCTAAAACTCGGGTGTAATACACAAGCATTGCAATTTTGATAGAACTGGCCAAATAAAGTTAGCGGATGAAAAATCTAGTTTCCTAGCTGTGCAACCAATAAATTTACATTTATATAGAACTTTTTGATTAGTTATATATTATATAATTAAATAAATAAAAAGAAAAATTTTATCAGTAAAAATTATCAAGTTTATGTTGAAGGACCAAAAGTAATTGTTTCTTATAATGTAAAAGACTTGAGAATTCAACCTTAATTATAAGAAAGAAAACGTACCAACGGAGAAAAAAAGAACAAGGAGCAACGCCAAAGAAAAAACTTTCAAACTGGCCATTCTTCTTAGAGATTTTAAAGTTGTTTAGGTTTGGTTTTATTTTGTTTTTATTTATACCAAATGTATTTTGCATTTTGTTGAACTATTGACGGAAACAAACTATAGTTTAATGTTTTTAGTCATCTCTATTCTATTTCTAGATTACTTGTTTTGGCTATATATGATGTTAGTTTTTATTCTGTAGGGAAAGTCAAAAACACCGTGACTTTTTTGTTACTCAAGATAACAAAACCCCTAAAGTTAGTTTTGTTATTTTACCACAATGGGCCTTTTCAACAATGAAGGCCCATTAGTCCTATTTTATCCGAACTAATCTCTATTGGGCCCAAGTCAGTCAATACTTTTATTAGAGCTCTTCGAAGTTAAAAAGTTTGTCATCATCTCCATGGTCTGCTAATCTCCGATTTGGCTGCACCATCGGAGCTTGAGGCTGAGCTATCAGCGAAGATCAAATTTCAAAACCATGGCTTCTCCGAGTAATTCACAGAAAACAGGTAAAATAAAATCTTTCAACGCCCTTTCACTCTCTTTACGCCTTCTTTTCATTCGCCGGCCACCTATGGGTTTCCCATAGGTTTCTGCTAAGATGATCTTTCTTTTGTTTCTTCATCCATCATAAGATTTGATGTTGATATTCGTAACCCTGTTCAGCCAATTTTATGCCAGAGATTGCAACAAGAAAAGTTGTTTCCTTCAGTATTCTCTAGGGTTTCTTGTAATTACTGGGATTTGTGTTCTTATGTGGGAATTTAATGCAGAAAGCTTGTTTAATAGAGAGTGTGGAATCAGAAGAAAAACAAATTTTAAATCTCTATACATTGATTTGATGAGCCTAGCTTCTTATTGTCTACTACATTGTAACAGTTTCAGACGACGATGAGGTTGATTACTCGATCAAACCAGAATTCTATGATTCAGATCTTGATGATAAAGATGAGCTATGGATGGTTAATAAGAGAGATGGTCGTACTTCTGATGCTGTACTTAGCTGCCCAGCTTGTTTCACCACTGTCTGCTTAGAGTGTCAGAGGTAATTTCCATTAGAACTCATCCCATTGAATCTGTGATTTCTCAACGTTGCCAGTGTGTTCCGTTGTTCAATCCCCATCCATGTGTTTGCTTCCTGGAGAATATAGTGATAGTTACTTGCTAGGTCATGGAATGTTCACTTGATTTGGGAGATTGTTGACCATTTTTACAGGCTCTATATAGTCAACATGCGAAAAATCCAGAGATCTTGATAGGATCCAATCCGGTTGACGGCTAGATTAACGAGAAAATTCTCTACTCTCGATCCAATTCCCTATCCCAAAACCCTAGATTAATCCAGAATAGCTCACTCATTCTGCCCCAGCTTCTTTTTAAATCTGTTAGCTTTCTAGGCTAATTACAACGCTGGAGGATCACAATGAATATTTTTATGCCCTCTTCAATCACATGTTTTTTAGTCTTGTTTATAACTTGATCGCTTTGCACTTCTTCGAGCTGTCTAGAACGACTTGGTAGTCGACATATGAAGTTGTTTTTAGTATTATTAACTTCGGTAAATCAGATTAAGACAAGTCAACTAAACTTTGCAGGCACGAGCAGTGTGTGACACAGTACAGGGCAGTCTTTGTAGTTAATTGCAAAGAAGATAAAGACAGAGTTTTGCAACACAATGCAATACCCACAAATGTTGGCAAAAGAATGAGAGATTCCGAGAAGAAAGAAACTGGTTCTGTAGACAACGAAAGAGTTAATCTGGTCTGTTGCTCAGCTTGTTCCACAGAGATCGGAGTTGTTGACAGTGAAGAGATCTACCATTTCTTTAATGTCATTCCAAGCGAGCCTTAAAACCATTTACTTTATTAGTTGTTTGTAACAATTTCTAAATTGGTGACTAGGATTTATAGGTTTCAATCGTTTGATTGTTTGTGTTTGTGTTTACCTTTCGTGTATATTTTTAGGTCTAAATCCACAGCTTCAAACATGTTAAACAAAATATTTACTACTAGTAAAACGTCTAACACCAATGCAAGAAGAAATAGAACCTTTTAGTATTTGTTTTTGACTTTTGCGTTTACATTTTTGGAAAATATATTTTATACAAAAATGAAATGTTTTATAAAAATATAGTTTTATACTTTAGACTCCTCGACTGTTTTCAAATATACATGATTTTAGATTCTAGGAGTAAAGTAAAATGTACATGTTACTCGATGATCGCTGCTTGGTCTCCGAAGTCGGAACGTCTAATTTACGCTAGTTAAATTTTGAACAATGGCAGAAGATAAAGCGATCCTCTCAGTCTAAAACAAGAGATGACATGGATTTTTCTGATTGGTGGAGTAAGCAAAGAAAATCTAGGGAGCATCGCCAAGTGAAAAACTAGAAAAAAATATCTTTTGTATGAAACACGAGTTAATGATTCTCCTTTGGCAGAAGTGTCACTTTCTTGTATTTTCGTCCACACCCCATAATTCTATCATTTAATAACAGATGAGAATGGGCTCCAGCTGTTTAACACCTTTGACAATTGTCAAATGATTCGTGCCTATATAATTTAAAAAATATACGCATTTTTGGTAATTGGTGATCATTGAAAATCATCCATGCATATATCCAGCTAACCCAGAACTAATCATTTCGAAAATCCCAATTAATCACTCGATATAACTTTTAAAAAGAACGATGGCAAATAAGTCCTCTTAAATAATAAATATATTATCTTTTTACTTTCAACATTTTCTAATATCTATAAACTAATAATAATTTAACAATTTAAACATTTTAATTAATATTTATTGAGATTTGCAATTTACTAACATTAATGATTAACAATGTATTTAAAAATTTAGAAAATTAATCTTTTAAAAACAAGAAAAAATCTAGAAAAGTTATATCAAACAAATATTAACTACACTAAATGTGACTAAATTTTATCCATGTATCTAGTTTTGTGGTTCCTCTAGTTCGGAGTTTTAATTTTAATCTCTAATAATTTAAGATGCAACCAACTTTGGCTTTATCACTTTTAATTATCATAACACTAAAGCATCTTAATTAGAATTTTTGATTAATTTCTCTTTTCCTAGTTTTCACAAAAAAAAAAGACATCCTACCTAACTCATGATTATATAGTATGGACATGT
Organism: Cardamine resedifolia; assembly: GCA_014578085.1. NCBI lineage: Eukaryota > Viridiplantae > Streptophyta > Magnoliopsida > Brassicales > Brassicaceae > Cardamine > Cardamine resedifolia. The sequence goes on from VBRH01000145.1 coordinate 292,341, forward strand.
ATAAGTGGCACATTACCAGCTATACAATGATCATAACATTTTTTTCTAAAGGGTTTCATAATTATAAGTAATAAGACTCAAAACAAATATTAACACGATTATAATATGATATAATGTGAATGATATAAAAAATTTAGGAAAAGCTCAGTCCATAAATGGAGAAAATTATTGGCACGAAATAATACAAAAAGTCTCGACGCAACGACATCATAAAATCGGGAGTATCTGCCAGGTGGACACGACTACTTTTTTTTTGTTTGGGTCGCTCCAAATGGAATTAAATTTTTTCTTATATATTATATATATATATATATATTTTTTCCTTTTTCTTATATTCCTTGGTGGTAATGCGAATTATGATTATACAAATTACACACACGAACGCATATTATGTGTGGGGATCGGAGTGGTTTGGGAAATCGTAACCACTAACCAGTGTCATAAAGCGCGTAATTGTCATTTTATTGGAGCTATTTATTTTAGAAACACAAAAGAAGACATAGTCACAAATTATTAGACGTGAAATCTATAAATACTTTTTCTTAAAAAATCGTAAAATGAAAAATCGTAATCAGTGTTGGTTTGAAGTCTACTCACCAATCAATTACATCATTGATTGTCGCTTATTCCACATCTGACTCCCTCGACGACTTAACTTTTCAACTATCGTGGAAACTGGGAACAGCTTTTGTTTTAGTTGCAAACTATTGATGTAGCGTAGCACCTAAATTATTTTGACTGTTTTCTAATAACACTATCATCTCTTATCACCATCTCTTACTAATTCTACTAACCAATTAGAAATCCTAATGTGTATTAAGTACGAGTCGTAAAATTTGTAATTAAGCTTAGGCTCTAACTCCGTCAACCAAATAGATGGGACCCCACCTTCTAAACCTAAAACTTAAATCCACCTTACCGGACCGTGGGTCCACACGCTAACACCGGAGTAAGCGCGTGAGCTCAAACGCGTCCGGACAGAAATGCTCGCCAAAATAAATAAATAAACCTAGCAGAAGTGAGCTGTGTGGGACCCCACCAGCCATGTGCACTCCTTCCTGTCTCCACCAGCTTCCCTCAAATCATTTACCTCCTCCTCCTCGGCTTCTTCTTCTTCTTCTTCTTCTGCTCGAGAGAGATAGAGAAATCCTTACTTAACGAAACCCTAATTACATGGCGAATAACGACGGAGCAGTGACTACCGGCGTCATAATCGAGCAGACGACGTCGGTGGGGGTTAACAAAGGAGCTCTTAACGCCGTGAAGAAACCACCGTCTAAAGATCGACACAGCAAAGTCGACGGAAGAGGAAGACGGATTCGTATGCCAATCATTTGCGCAGCTCGAGTTTTCCAGTTGACCAGAGAGTTAGGTCACAAATCCGACGGCCAAACCATAGAGTGGCTTCTCCGTCAAGCTGAGCCTTCTATCATAGCCGCCACCGGAACAGGCACCACTCCAGCAAGTTTCTCCACTGCCTCTCTCTCCACTTCTTCTCCCTTCACACTTGGAAAACGCGTAGTCAGAGCGGAGGAAGGAGAATCCGGCGGAGGAGGAGGATTAGCAGTGGGACCTATAATGGGGACTTCGTTAATGGGCAGTGGTGGTACTGGTGGGTTCTGGGCGGTTCCAGCGAGGCCGGATTTCGGACAAGTATGGAGCTTTGCAGCCGGAGCTCCGCCTGAGATGCTTTTTGCACAGCAGCAACCAGCTACACTCTTCGTCCGCCACCAGCAACAACAGCAAGCATCCGCCGCCGCTGCAGCTGCAATGGGTGAGGCTTCAGCAGCTAGAGTTGGGAATTATCTTCCGGGTCATCATCTCAATTTGCTTGCTTCTTTATCGGGTGGGGCTACCGGGTCGGGTCGGAGAGAAGACGACCACGACCCACGTTGAAAAAAGGTCTAGCCTTTGGTATGTATAGATAGATTCCTACGTTTTATGTCATCGGAAGTGGTTAGAGAGTACTTAATTTATGGTTTTTTGGGATCATTTTTAGTTAATTTAAGCTTATTGCTTTGTTTGATTAGGGTTTTAGGGTTTAAGAATATTTGGTCTCAAAATTGGTTTCGGAGAGTGACAGAAAGAGGGAGAGAGAGAGAGAGATTGATTGATTGTTGTACGGAAAACGCCATAAAGCTCTGGTCTTACTAGAGAAACAGAGCCGTCGTCATTGATTTGCCATTAAACCAATCCGTAGAAAATTAAAGGACAGCAAAAAATCTTATGTTCAGAATTGTGCGTGACCTTGACCCGATGATTTGGTCCAGTTAATTATTCATTAGTATATATAGACAAGGAAATTAAAACAAAGGCGTTGAATGTTTAGAGTGTTTATTGGAAACACAAGGTACAAAAAATATGTCACCAATCAGTTTTACTTTTTGCTTTTTTGTTTAAAAAAAATAAAAAATAAAAAACAGAAAACGTAGAACACTTACCGTAACATGTATTATTGAAAAAAGATTTTTTAGAGACTATAGCTAGTTGACCAATTTTATTTTTTAAATCGAAAATATACAAAATAATTTCTTTACAAATAAATTCTCCTTTTCATTTTTCTTTCCAAACTCTAAAAAAATTTTAAAACTCTAAAAAAAAAAAAAGCTCTTCATTTGCAGTACCAACCCTCTCAAGTAAGCAATTTTTTTTTCTTTTTTGTAAACATAAGAATATATCATATGAATAATTTATAGAGACACATGATAAATATAATGCATGATAATACATGATAAATATGATATAATGCTTATATATGTATAATTACCATTATAATACAACATTTAAAACTATTTGATTAGAAAATTTATCAAAATCTAAATAAAACCCACATGAAAATTTTAAAACATTTACATGACATTTTTTTGTGATACTCTAACATTTGAATTATAAAGTAGAACATGTTATTAATTTTGATGTAAATTAATTAATGTATAATATTTATTTAAGTTTAAAAGTTAAGTTTCAAATTTTAAAATAAATGTAAAAAATATGTGAAAGCAATACGATAATAGTGTACAACTATATTATTAAATTTTAAATACAAAATTGTAAACAATATTTTATTAACTACTTATGGTCGATTTGATAAAATTAATGAAAATATTCATTAGAAAGTTTTCATGATTTATTCATAGTTTAGATTTTATTCATAAAATTAATAACTATGGTAGTTTTGGTCGATTAGATTTTAATAACAATATTTTATTAACTACTTATGGTCGATTATATTCTATTCATAAAATTAATGAAAATATTCATTAGAAAGTTTTCATAAAATATTAACTACTGGTCGACTATACAAAGTTTTCATGTATATATTCATTTTAAACATCTAATGAGTGATCAGAATCGTAATAATGAAAACCCAATGTTTTGCATAATATGGTTTTTTGAATATCTTAATGATATTATTATTTATGATAATGTATTGTTAAATGCAGATATGTTGTTTAGGGGTTGTTGAAACGAAAATTTTCCAGTCAAAGAGACCGAAATGCTCCATCTGAAACAACAACAAGAGTACAAATTTAATTATATTTTTTTTAGCAATGACATTTTACCAAATTAGTTATAGTATTTGGAAATAGAGTAAACTAACTGTACAAATTTAAATAATTTGTAGAGCACACCGAGGCATAAATGGACTTATGAACAAAAAAAAAAACTTTGATTGAGTTGTTTGATCATGCAATTTCCATGACTAATTACACTCTTAAAGATCCAGCGCCTCTTGGTCGAGAGTACATAATTGAAAAATATAACTTAGCATTTAACATGAATATAAAATACAAAAACAAACTTGATGACTTCAAAAAAACTTATAAAAAGTGGAAGAAACTTATGAATTACACTGGGATCTTTGTTGATCCTGAGACATCCGAGATTTATGCATCTGACGAGTGGTGGAAACCTTGTGAGTTGGTAATAACTTTTAATCATTTTTTGTAAATTTATTAATACTAACACAAACACACACAAATAATATATTTTTTGGTAATAAAAGGATCAAAATTTCTCATAAAAACAGTGCGAGAAGCTGGTCCTAAAGTGCAAACTATCTTCGTCTTTGGGATCCTCCCATCATTAGGTAGATCTTTCAATATCCCTTCTATGTCTATGTTCGACATTTTCCTCCAAAACCACACACTCAATTCTTCTTTTCCTGCAATGAAAAACAATTGAGCGTATGTATACAAAGCGAAAGAATCAAAATTTCTCAAATTTGTTTACTTAAAATCCAGTCTCCTGTCGTATACATACGAAAAGAGAAGGGACTGAAACACACAATCGAATATAAGTTCCAGCCGCAGATTCACTAAACCGAACATAGATTTGAAGGAAACAGCGTATCTGAGATTTGGATCCAGGACATAGAAATGAGGGGAAAAAGCGAGTATTCGGGGGAGTTAAAGTTTACCTTAGCTCAGATTCTGAATTTGTTGTCGTGTCGGAGCAAGAACCCTTGTTTTTTGGCTTTGGACTTGTGTGATGACTCTTTTTTTTTAGTAAACGAAGTTGGTAGCGACTGCCACGTGAACTCGAATTTAGAATTAGGATATTCTTTTAGTGCAATTAGTTACTACTTAGTAGTAACAAAATAAATTAAACGCCTAGTTGAGTAATAATAAAATACACGTCCTAATTTATATTTGCTCTATAAAATATAATATACCGATAATTTTGTTTTTTTCAAGTTAAGCCTCAAATTTTTAGAAGAAAGAATCTCTGGTCTCGAGACTTCATTC
>VBRH01000146.1:0-11340 GCA_014578085.1 Cardamine resedifolia
TTAAGAGTTTAGTTCGATTGCGAATTTATTGGTATATAATAAATCGCGGTCGTTGATTTTGTTTTATAATATTTATGGGAATATTATTAAATAATAATAATAAAAAAAAAATGGGGTTGTTTCATTAACTATCTATTCAATGAAAATTCCTAGCAACTAAACCGTCATTTGTCAGTAGAAATCCATGCATGCAATAAAACCCTAATTCGATATGTTCACAAAGTGCAATAACTTCAACTGTCGTTGGCTAATGAAACTTTGCTCACCTATATTCTATCAAGCAATTCAACAACACTTTGGATGTCACGATGAATAAATCTTGAGATCATAATCTAGGTGATCAATCTAGATTAAGCAATAAGAACAACATAGATAAAGAACTATATAAATCATTCCCAATCAACCTAGCGAAGATCTACATGATTATCACCTTAGAAAACTCAATACTCGATTAAATATCTACTCACACATGCAAAAAGAATACATGATAGATATAGATAAAGAAACCGTAATAGAATTATAAATGAATAACAAAAAACTTAAGAATAATATAACAATGTTTCAGACTAAGTATAGAGGCTAGAATTAGGTCCAAAATCGAGTATAGAGTTTATATAGTGAGTACAATAGCCTTTGGTTGGTTCTGATTAATTTTGGGCATATAAAAGTCGTGTCTTATGGGCTCCCAACCGATCGGTGTAGAAGCTTCACCGTTCGGTACACATCCTACTTATATCGATCAGTGTAACTTCTATACCGATCGGTATTCATTTGGCCATAACTTTTGAGCCCACCGTTAGATTTCTTTCAAACCATTTGGAAATAAAATCTAACATCATCCTCTAGCTTATGTTAAAATATGAGCAAAATCTAACGGTTAAAAGTCTTCCATCGAAGTCCAAACTTCTGACGCTTATGCGCAGTCCTGCATCTCCAATCATCCAAAATGATCCGAAATTCTTCCTTTACTGTAGAACATCTCCAAACCTGTCAAGACTCAATAAAAGACTAAATGCCACTAAAAAAACTCTTTGAATCTATAAAAGACTCCAAATAAATACCAAACAATGATTAGTAATCGATACAAATAAGTGTTAACAATAGCCCCACTAAATCCAACAAAAAAACTACTCACACATAATTTAATCCCCACAATTTAACAAACCATACCAAAAGATGAGATGGAAAACATAATTATATATAAGTTAAAGAAGGGTTTAGGGATCTTCTCTGTAGAGTATTGATCTTCTCTCTTAGACAAATAGAAACAAAGCAAGATGAAAAGAGTTGAGAAACGAAACAAGGCGGCAACGATGAAGGTGGATGTTCTTCAAGGTAACTTCAACGGATGGGGGCGGCTCTGCTGCTCCTTTTTTGCTTGGCCTCTTTAGGTTTTATAAAGACTCGTATATATAGTGTTTTGGGGGGTGAAATTAGGTTTAGGGTTTCTCAACACGAATTATTTGAAGTGCAATCGTTTTGGGCGAAAGGGCTTCTAAAGTGAACTGGCACTGGTACGGGCTCTATTGCAGCACCAAAGAGGCCTCCCAGCACTGCACGGGCTTCTGTTGCCGCACTGGCTCCACTCTGCTAGACATGTCTTAGATCCATCATAACTTTTGATTGGCTGGATGGATTGGAGTGATTCCAATTGAAGATGAAAGTTGACTCTTCTAGCTTTCCAATGATGTAAAGAATGTTGAATTTGACTCACAAAAGATCTTCAAATATAGCCTTCAATCTGAAGTTCAGAAACTGTCATGAGCATTTTGCTGCTTTTCGTCCAAGAACCTATAAAGACTCTATAATCCACAAATATCCAAAATCCTTAATAAAATACTAGTTTCAGTTGAAATCCTTATTAAAACATATAAAAGCATAACTAAAATAGGTAAAAATACGATGTTAATAGTAGTCATTCGATCTGCACCATTCAACGTAATACTTAGCTGGCCATGGCTCTACCCCATGCAAGTTGTCGCCTCGACCTACCACAAGTGTGTGAAATTCCCATCGGTAAAACAGTTTTTTTTTTATTTTGAAAATTCTTTTTGATAATATCAGGTGGTTTGGATCCAAAAGGTGCGTACCTTTGCTTTTCCTTGGGTGAATGGAGTGTGGGATGTGGAGTTTTCTGTTTGACAACAACTCTCGGACTTGCAGCACCGGAACAATCCCTAAAATTAGCTATTGTAGGCAAATCTGGGCAAACCCGCAGAGGTTGTCGACCGATGTCAGTCATCGTGTCGATCGACACTAGGGTTGTGTCGATCGACACTAGGGTTGTGTCGATCGACACTGAGCCTGCAGTTCGGATATGGGTATTATCCTGAAATATATGGTGCTTCATCTTATTTTTTGAACAACGACGGTATACTGGCGCCAGCGTGCTTCTCGTAAATGCTACATTAGGGGATTGAACAAACAAAGACATTCATCAAATAGCAATTAATGATAAAAGACAAGCTCGAGCTGCATGATATAAAACGTAATAATGACCCCTGCAGCCGTGAGCCTCGCAAAGACTAAATGGTTCAAGTTTGCATCGACGACCACCACCCCGAGAGGTGTGTGGGCATAGGTGCCGAACTCGACCCATCAATCAAGCGCAACCTTGTATCTTTCCTAAAAAAGAACACCAACATGTTTGGCTAGTAAACCTCTAAGAATGAAAATTCTTAATAAAAAAAAGGAAACAAAAAAGTAATGACACTTTTTCAAATCTTAAAAAGCAAAAGATTATAAATTTTCACTTCTGTATAAAAAATTGTTGTACTCTCTTAACTTCTTACCAACCAAAATCAAAATCTAATTCTAATAGGAATAGGAAAACTAATTCATCAAAAAGAATTTTAAAAACCTAGAAATATGAGTAGCTAAATGATACAAAAATTAATTCAATACAAATAAGAGAATGAACAATAATTAGATATATAGATACAGTTTTTTTTTGTCAACCATTTTTGTATTACTTAAAAAAACCTTTTTAAGGCCTTAGAGCACCTCCAACGGTATCTCTTATAAGAGTATCTAACAATAAAAATAATAATAAAAAAGAAGGAAAGAGACATAATAACCGTCTCTAAAGTCTGGTTTTCAGTTTAGTGAGAAACTCTTATCACATGTATCTTTATATTATTGGTCCAATTTTTTTTTTGTTTAAAATTTAATTAAATTATAAAAATATATTAATAAAATAAAGATTAGATACTTAGTTGAGATTCTATCCAGATGGAGGTGCTCTTACAAGCCTAAGCATTAGCAAAATCTCTTTTTGTAAGAAGAATCGAACAAAGAAGATGACAGAAGAAAATCACTCAATTTTACTAGAATTTTGAACCACGAATCAACTCGCGATTTTTTACAAGAACAAGGCAAAAGAGGAAGGATCTGATTCATTAAAAAACACTAAATCTAACTCCGCATAAAACGGAGAGAGAAATCCGGATCTAACGGAAGATTATTTACCGATACTTGATCAGATTTATTTCCAAAATTAATCGGAAAATATAAACACAACAAGAGTTTTCTCACTGAAAGATTTAGATATATAGATACATATCACATAGACACCGAATTAAAAAAATCAGAGATTCAAAAACCAATCTTATTTTATATTTCTAGGGATGATTTTTTTATTTTTTTTATTTTATGGGTTATAGAATATTTTTATGAATCCGGGTCATTATCTGGCTTGATATAATATTTAACAATTTTTAAGTTATATTTATAAATATATTTTCGTAAAAATATTAGTAGGATATTACCAAGATTTGGTGTTTTTTATTCTGAGTTTCGCTCCATCTTTATGCTTTAGAATAAACGACCACATACCAAATCATTCGGTTCCAGATTCACAAGACATTGCAAGTATATATTTAAGAAGTCACTTACATGACAATCGTCAAATAAAAAAAGAAAAAAAAAAGTCACTTACGAAATAACAAAGAAAAATCATTGGGGTTCAAGCTTTGAACCTGGGAAAGTTCCACTGTACTCAAACGATTCATTGCCATAAAGATCACCAGATCCTTTGCTTGCATCCTCATACTTTCTTGAACTCGTAGCTGAATCTGCATTAGGGTTTAATCCCGCAAGCCGCAGTATGCTCTCAATCTCTTGCACCACTTCACCCATCGATGGTCTGTTTTCTCCCTCTCCCTCCACACATCTTAGAGCTATATCTACATACTTCTCGAACCCCTTTAGATCCCCACTACTTGTGATGATTGTCTTGTCCAACAATTCTTGAAGTGCATATAAGTTCACTGATTTATCCAACTTCTTCTTCACCTCTTTCACCACGTAGCTACCTTTATCTATAGGACTTTTACCGGTTAATAGCTCAAGCATCACCACACCAAACCCATACACATCACTCTTCTCCGTTAGTTGATTCGTCATGTAGTACTCAGGATCCAAGTAGCCCTAATTCCACAAAAACAATATGAGCGTTAATTTATCAAAAACAAAAACAATATTAGTGTTTTTGTAGTTAATGGAACTCATATATATTGTTATTGATTCTTTACTCACCAAAGTTCCTTTCACTTGTGTTGTCACATGATTTTTCTCGGGGTCTCCGGCAAGTTTGGAGAGGCCGAAATCGGCAACCTTTGCAGTTAAGTTTTCATCAAGTAATATGTTATTGGATTTTACGTCTCTATGTATAATTGGAGGATCAGCAAGCTCATGAAGATAAGCTAGACCCCTCCCTGAACCAAGTGCTATTTTGAGTCTTCTTGTCCAATCAAGTCTAATCCCATTCTTCCCTGCATTTTTACCGAATCAACACCAAATAACTATCAAAACAAGAAAAAAGGTTTGATGTTACCTGATAGACTGTCTCTGAGAGAGCCATTTGGAATGTACTCGTATATGAGCATTTGTTCACTTTGATCAAAACAGAAGCCCAAGAGCTTGACAACATTCTTATGATGGACTCTTGAAAGAAGCTCAATCTCAGTTTTAAACTCCAACCCTCCTTGCATAGATCCTTGTTGAGCTCTTTTAATTGCAATGACTTTCCCTGAGGGAAGGGTCCCTTTGTATACCTGTTTCACCATCAGATTGAAATCATAATTTCAACTAATGCCATTGGTTATTTCAATTAAGGCACATTGCAAAGAGACACAAACCTGGCCATAACCTCCACCCCCAATATCATTTGCCTCTGAAAAGTTGTTTGTGCATTTGCTTAGCTCTTCAAAAGTATAGGATTTTGTTCCCATTAGCTGCGGAGCATCAACATTGTTGTTCTTAGTCGTATTCCACTTGGCTACAACATACAAATGAGAAGCTGTCAGAGTTTTGACCAGACAAGAGAGCAATCTTCTTACCAAAAGTTTGAAAACATTTACTTCTTACCAAAAGGATTAATTTGATCAGTTGCTATCTCTGCTCTCTTCTTTTGCCTAAAAGCGTAAATCCCAGCTATAGTTAATAACAACAGAAGAACAGCTCCACCAACAGCTGCTCCGATTATAATGCCCATGTTTATTGAGCTAGAACCTCCTATATATGTGACACAAAAAGTAAGTTATATTGAACCATATAGATATAGTTTGAATGTGTGTGACCAGTTTCATCATACCAGGGAATTGATTGTACAGCTCAGCCTTGAAAATATATGGTCCAAATATTGAAGGAGGCTTATAATTCTGGTTGCTAAACACGAAACTAATACTTCCCATTCCCGTTGTATTAAATCTTTCTGTGCCTCTTGGAAAGATCAAAAGGTCTATTAAAAGATGATAATCTATTGGATTCTCTCGTATGTTTCTGATGGCCACTGAAGCCACTGGATAATCTTGATTTTTAAAGAAGTCTGTTATATCTTGTTGAAGTTCCTTGAAGTTGGTAGTGTTGGAATACCCTGAGAAAGAAGGAGACCTAAATTCGAGTGTTCCTATGAGTGGATACACACATTTGCATGATGACGATGGATTCGGTTCCTTCCCCTTATCGCAGCGAGGACAGTTATTTTCAGGGATAGAAATTGAAGAATTTTGTTGGGTAGCAGTGCAGAAGTTACTCAACTTATTGTTTGCCTCCAAGCACACTAAATTATCTTCCAACCTATGGGATATATCAACACACACATAAGTAATTAGTTGAAAATGTTTTAATTTGTGACCAAGAAGAATACATACATTACTAGAATGCGGTTATTAGCTGATGGTTTATAATCAGTTATGTAATTGTTTCGTAAATCCACAAACTCCAACTGCTGGCTATAGTTGGTACCAAAGTCCAATGTTGCGTTTATCTGATTTCGCTTTAGGTAACTACAAAGTCAAGTAAAGAAATAAGTAAAGATTTCAAAATTTTGAGTTTACTTACATATCAAAGTCTCATGTATTGCTTGACTTACACAGTTTGTAACAGAATAGGGCTAAAGAGGGAGCTTGGTATTGGACCGCTAAGTTGGATCGCTTCCATCCGTCTGCCAAGTAGAACACCATTTGTTCTTGGTTAGCATACACATGAATATGTATAAAGAGAGAGATAGAAGTTAAAGAATGATCTTACAATGTTGACAAGGTTTTTAATGAAGAGATCCATGATGGAATGAGTGACAATGTCAATTGGTTGTTGCTTACATCTCTGTTACAAAAGATTGATTAATAATAAAGGTTTGTGATGGTAAATTGAGCAACAAAATAGGAAGAAAAAATATTTAAAAAACTTACAATGTGTAGAGATTGGTCAAGTTGCTTAAATTTGGAAGAATACCAGTAAATTTGTTGCTGGCCAAGTACCTAAAATGGATTCAACTACAAACTCTTTTACACATTTTCATTATATCTACAAAACAGAATAAAGCTTGTGTGCTCACTTACAGTTCTTGAAGAACCTTGAGATTACTTAGACTTGGAGGAATATTTCCATTTAGGTTATTCCTATCCAGGCGTCTGTAACAAAAACATAAAATATCATACGAGTGTTTTTTGAAAAATGTCTTAATAAGAATTTTGAAAAAAAACACAAACCATTTGAAAAATCTCATTTTAGTACTTACAACACTGTCAAGTTTGCAACAAGGCTGAGGGTGTCTGGGATTGGTCCTGTAAATTGGTTTCCATCGAATAGCCTATCGATAAGACGACAAATAATGCAATCACTTTGTTATTTACTAATCTCATCAACTGGTGAAAACTCTCAGCTTTCACATGTACTATGAAACTTACACATGTATCAAAGTCATGTTTGCATTAAAGAGCTTTTCTGGGATATTGCCTGAAAGCTTGTTATTTCCAAAATGACTTCAAGAGAAAGTTAAAGAGAGTTAGACTAATTAGTATATGGGTTAAAACTTAAAAGAGTGATTATATATATAAAGAAATGGAAAGATTTGGGATTATATATATATATATACAAATGCCTAGTTTGAACAAGCATGTCAAGTCCAGGTGAAGTCCCATCAGAAACTGGAATCGGTCCTTCGATCTGATTGTCAGCTATATCGAACCAAAATAGTTGTGATAACTTTCCAATGGAAGCCGGAATTGTTCCAGAAAATTGATTTAAATTCAGGGAGCTGTATGGTGGAAACATAAATGATTACTAATTGGTTTAGAGATTGCAATTGAAAAAGAGACTATTTATAAGAATAATAGGAAGCAACAACATCTTACAGGGTTCCAAGTTGTTCAAGATCTCCTATGGAGTCAGGGATTGGACCACTGAAACTACATCCCATAAGGTTCCTGGAAAAGAGAATTGTCAATTAAAATAGGCAATATAAGGTGACTGTAAATAGGTCAAGATCTTGTTTGCTTTGCTTACAAGGTAGTCAACTTCTTGAGGTTACCGATATTTGATGGAAGTGGTCCAGACAATTTACGATTAGATGTCAAATCCCTAGAAACATTGGTTCATAAGATGAAAACAACATTAATATATGTTAGTAAACATTGGTTCATAATTTAGGATTCGTTTCATTGAAATATCCATCCGAAACAGAGTGGAATCGCTTCGTTATGAATATTTTCCGCATCTTCGAAGTCTTTTGCAAAGATGGTTCGAATCGAGAGGAGTAGCTTAACTGTTTCTTTTCTCTTCTTTCTTTATTTTATTTTTAGATCATCTCTAATGTTTTTTTTCCATTTTCAAATTCTTTGCATCGTTCATAACATATTTTTTTTGTTGATCAATAAATTTAACATTTCAACAGAAGAAAAAAATGTAGTTAGTGATAGAGAGTGATCTTAAGAGTTTTCGATTATTATGTATTTTTCATGTTTAAATAAGTTTTTGCAGTTTGACCAAAAAAAAAAAAAAAGTCTTTGAACAACATTGATAGATGTTCTTAAATCTATGTAAAGGAAGAGGATGAAAGACATACAAGATCTGCAATTCGGATAATTTCGTAATATCGGCAGCGAGCTGTCCTTCCAAGTTAAGGTTGCCTAACGATCTGCAACAAGCAGCAACACAACGTTAAAGTCTGCAAGAGAATTATTGGAGTAATAATGTAAGATGTAGCAAAATAATAAACAAGTTGTTACATTATAATGACACGGCTATTGAAACATGTAATTCCATCCCACTTGGTTCCACAAGGATCAGAGCCTTTCCAATTATTAGGATAGTTCTTCCATCCTTTCTTCACGACTTGTAAAACAGAAACTGCACCAATATTGAAAAAAAGTCAAAAAGATTTTGAAAATTTCTATATCTGAAAAACTCGGATCATACATTTAAATCTACATACAGTCTGAAACATCTGTGGCAGAAACAGAACAAATCTGGAAGAGAAGTATGATCAGGAGCTTAAGTACTCCAATTCTTGATCTCATCTTCAGGGGCATAACTACTCCAATTTTTGGTCTTCGCAAGTTATGAAGAACTCCTCACAAAGCATCTAGACAAAACGGAGAAGACTTTAAACGATATACGTGAAAATATATAAATAGATAGTGGACCATATAAACCTTGTTCCACTTGGTATAGATAATAATACTCCTAATAACGGAAAGTTTCAAAAGGATTGTTAAATGGAAAATTGGAAATATTATCAGGATAACGAGAAGGAATAAATTCTGAACTAGATATGCAAACCATAACTCTTATTGAACACTAGTTTAGGACCAGTTCGATGGACGGATTTCTAGATTATGACCCATCCGATAGACGAATTTCTAAATTTTAAAATAAATGATATTTAATCATAAACATCAAATTAAAATTTTGTTATTTATGATAGATCTTGAAATATATAATTTCATAATTTTCAGTAAAAATATGATAATAAATTTATTAGATCTATTTAATTCTTTGATCTATGAAACTAAACAGATTTATGTGTTGATCAAGTCATTAAATTAGATATATTTATGAGTTTATCAAATCAATTTACTCTATGATTTAGTTAATACTATTTCAATTAGGATAATGAATTAGGTTGGATTACACTCATTCAATTTTTTCAATCAGTTATATCGGATGGGCACGTTTCTAGATTTTAAAATAAATTAAATCTAACCAAAATCATTAAATTTATTATTTGTTGTAAATGATATATCTTAAATTGTTTTAGGCAAAGTATAAAGTATGCTTAGTTAGAGATGATAGTCGTTTACATAAATTATTTTAACTTTTGTATTAAAATTTTATTATTAACATAATAAAAATCTATACCACGTCCAGTAACTTTTGGTTCCATCTTGTGGATTTTTTTTCCGACCACCATGTAAGATAGGTCTAGACAAAATACTCAAAATTAAAGAATCGAACCAAATCAGACCTAACCGAAAAAAAAACACAAATGATTCCTACACTCATATATCTAAAAAACCGAATCCGAACCAAATCGAGAACCTAATGGATACCCGAAACAATCGAAAAACAATTATATACCCAAAAATATTAATTATATTTGAACTTGATATATATAACCTAATTTCCCTACAATTATAAACCCAAAAATATTAACTTTTTAAGACCGAAATAACAAAACTACCCAAAAACCAAAATATATGAAAGTTCTTTGGTATACTTTGTGAAAAATTAACAAAACTTTATTCAGATTTAACCAAGTTTTTCCTGATATTTCGTGGATCCGAACCTGACTCGAACCCGAATGGAACTGAACCAAACCTAAATTTATAAATACTCAAATAGATCATAAGCCTCTAACCCGCAAATCTGAAAGACTTAGAATCAAACTCGTATGTCCAGGCCTGTGAGATGTGGAAAAATGGATATGGTGATCAACGGCTATGCTCTCGCTAATATCTAGGCGAGACGTTCTTCTGGCAAAATCTTTGTTGTCCCTCTGATGTCCTCTGGTTCATATCTTATCTCGTTTTCCTACCAAATATTATTTTTCTCTCGCACTTTCACTCGCCGAAATCCTTCACCATTCCTTGTCTCCTGAGATTTTCCCACTACATCCTCTAGCTCAACTTTTCCATCGCCATCTCTCGATTTTATTCCTATCTCGGGCACTATATATGAAGATGTTTCTTTTTGAGACTTCTTTTCTTTTACGTCGTCTGAGTCTTATTCACCATCCTCTTCAATATCCAAGAGAAGCCCCACCACTTTGCTCCCTCCTATGGATCCATATTAGTGTATGAGAATTGGCTCCACATAAGCAACTTTCTCTAAGTTGATCTACCTCTTTTTTTGACATATTCCCTATGGAAGTGAACTATTCGGACTTCCTCCCATTGGGTGAGATCATTTACGCACTATTTTTCTTCTATGCAGAAAACATTTCCTTCAATTTCCATGTCCAATATAAGTGTTTTTTTTTTATTCGTAAATCAAGAACAACTGAGAATATTATGCATTTTTATCAGTTCATTATCTTGTGCCAATTATATGTAACTCTTATCGACGAATCATACAAAAAATTTTAGCGATAATATGAGATCATCTCTTGACACTCTTGCTACCACTACTTTGCTTATCTGGTCACTGAGTTGACGTTTATGGTCCTCCCCGTGTCCATGCATAACTTATATTTGCTAGAATTTGCGAAATATAGTAACTAAAGATTGTAGAAGAATGATAGAGAGAGACATGAAGAATGTATGAACTTGTAAGAGAGAATGAGAAAGAGAATACTTAGATTGATATTAATGAGGACTTATACAACATATTTATAGCAAAATAAGATGGAGGAAACCCTTAATTCGGAGCTTAAGTAGGAGCCTCACATTTGAATTCAAATGTGAGTGGAGAGGAGCATTTTCCGGATTTAAGGGAGTGCAGCCGTGGAGCTTCGACTCGATCGATCCTTATGGAGATCGATCGGTCTGGTAATTCCCGCAGTTTTCAACATCTTGGATCGATCGATCCCATTTGTGGATCGATCGATCCGAATCCCAG
>VBRH01000146.1:24205-50499 GCA_014578085.1 Cardamine resedifolia
CTAATTGACCAGATTGAACCATTTTCAATAAGGTTTTTGCGGCACCAATTTACCCACAGTGAGTCTGTAGCTAAAACAAGCCTCCAAATAAGCTTTAGAATATATACTGTATTTATTTCCGATAACAATCGTATTCCCAAATCACATTGGTAGGCGATAATAACCAAATTCCAGATAATAAACTTTTAATCTCTTTAATATACTTAATTGGTAGGCGAAAAGCAGACATAATCTATCCACTTTTGGTTACAACTTTAAAACAAACATGATTACAATTATATATATGCTGATATAGCTATGTACGAAAATTGAATCCAACATTAAATAAAATGGACCACCATTATTACCAGTCACTTTTGTAAAAAAAAATCATTGAATAATGAATGTTCAACAAACAAACCGGCTCGAATGATATTCGGTTTACAAGTGGGCCCAAAGTGTAGAAAGCACTTCGATTCAACGTCTCCTTAAATAAAACCTTGGGACATAAACTTTCAAGATTTCTTCACCTTGGTTCAGGAGTATAGTAGATTGATCAGACAAAGCTATATTTAAAAAGATCATCTTGTTACCTTCATCAGTTTCAACAGACAAATATTCCCAAGCCATTTCAATCATCGTGTTTTCTCTATCAGAGACTTAGTTCGTTATCATCACAATTATAACCAGGCAAAAAATGTTATATATGTTATCCCATGTTTGAGATATAAAACTAGATTTTCATTCGATTTCCAATATTATTGTTTAAAATATAAAAAGAAAATTAACTCGACATGTATATATGATTCACAAGTCAATCTAATGTCGTCGGCATGGTTAATACATCAATGGACACATTGTTGTTGTGAGAAAGTGTCGAAACTATCTCTTTAAACTTAAGTGTAATGGCCTTCCAACAATAAGACCATTTTCTCTAACGTCTTTGTGTTTTAAGCAAAAGTTTCATGAATGCAACCACGTGATTTGGCTCTACATACCAACGGTATTTGTTCCAAAATGCCCCATCTTTTGATCTACAACACTGATCCGGTTTCAAGCCTTGCGAATACAAGTATTTATCAAGGTACATCTCCTGTAGAACCCAAGAAAAAAAAACATGATTTGTGGATTATTAAAACTCGATAACAGTTAGAATATTGGTCAAAGGAAATAAAAGAGATTTATGGTAAAATATACCGGTACGGTGTAGCACATTCTTGTGTGTACTGTTAGCTTCTTTAAATCAGGTGAGTTTTGTAATATCCTTTCTATACCAGGAATAACATACTGAGAGATCGATGTCTTAAGCGTCAAAGACTTCACTTTGAGCATCGGAAAAGGAACACTACGAACCTCAGCAAGAGATAAAATCTAACAATAGAGTGAATACAAAAACGCAGATTGATCAGTACCTATAACATTGGTTGTGAAACCGAAAGTAAGAGAATGTGAAAGAATGAAACCAAAAAAAAAAAAACCTGAAGAAAGATTTCCCCAAAAGTAAGCTTCTCCACGTTGTGAAAATCTTCTAGCATCTTTAGCACCATGACTTGAAGAGAATCAGCATTCATACGTCGATGTGAGCCAATGTTAATGTTCAGTACTTTAGCTTCGGCTAAAGACGAGACATCAACTAAAGTACATGGTAACTCTGAGTTTTTCAATCTGATGTAATGGCTATGTGGTGCCACAATCTTCCTTGGCCCTGTAAACCAACCTTTGCGGTCTATTTCTAATGCTCGCAGACGCAGAGATTTGCTGAGATCAAGAACCATCAGTTTCTTGCATAAATACAATGTTAAGCTTTCGAGAAGGGGACATCCAGATAGAATATTAGTCATGGATTGATCAAAGACTCTACAACAACGCAAGGACAACTTCTGCAAGGATGTCCAAGGCACAGAGCAGTTGAGACTCATAATATAATTAAAGGTGAGTTGCTTAAAAGAGGAACTGATGATGTTGAAGAAATCAGGCATCTTATAAACATTAATATGAACGCCGGAACAAGCTGGACTCCACAAATCGAGGGACAGATTCTCGACGTTACGGGACATGGCGGACTTGATCCACGTGTCGATGTGGTGAATATATATTATGCTTCGTGGTGGTTTTGAGGTGAAAACTCATCATCTTTGGAGCTGTGTAGTGAGTTAGAGCTTCGTTTATCGAAGCAGCCTTAAGTGTACAACTATCAAAGGAGAGAGAAGGTGTATCGCACCATACATGCCTCCATATGCTTATAGCATCTCCAAAAGATTAATACACTATTTAAAAATTAAAATATTAATAAACATTCAAGAGGTTCTAACACTATTCACACATATTGTTTCTGAAATCTCTTAATTAAGAATTTTTGTAAGAGGTTCTTAAACTATTCACACATCTCTACATGTTACATACCATTGGAGATGTCTTAGAGCATCAGTATTGTTAAGACTCAATGAGTCTCTTAGATAATATTATTTTAATATTTCTGATATAATTTAATTGTTTTTAAATTTAAAATTATAAAAAAGAAATGCAAAATCAATCAGATTTTAACATGTATTAAAGGAGGGGTTCTCGTAGGTTCTCACATGCTCTTATTCGAGAACAGATTCTCATCCTTCTCTCCTACTTTTTTTTTATTTATTTATTTATTTTTATTGTTGAGAGACTCATTAAGAGCCTCTCACTACACATGCCCTTAGGACTGAAATCCCACGAGATAAAAATCACTACACATGCCCTTAGGACTGAAATCCCACGAAATAAAAATCATAGCTCAACATATTCTGAGCATGTCCAAAGCACCAAACTATCTATCAATTACATAAATTTCATGCATCAATGTCTTCCTAGAAGACAATAGATTGTTGGAGATAGCAAAAATTGAGTATACATGACCATGTTAATACACAAATTAATAATCTTCTTCAAACAAAAGATAGTGACAATCTATTAGTACGGAGAACTTTCATTAAATTGAACATCATTTGACTTGGAAGTATATTATACACAGATAAAAATAATCAACAAGCAAAACACTTCATATAGAAAACCCTAGACAACAAAAATAAACCCATGTGGTTCTCATCAAAATCAAATATCCAATTCGATAAATGTCATGTACAGTGTTAAATAAGACTAATTAAGGACTATTTAAATCCTATGATTTATCACTCGTTGGTGTAGAGCGCAATGGAAACACTATAGTTGTGAGAAAGTGTAGCAACCAGCTCTTTAAACCTAAGGTAATGGCCTTCCAACAGTACGACCATCTTGTCTTATGTCTTTGTGTTTTTTTTATAACTCGGGTTTCGGCTTGGGCAGAGTAATCCAGAGGTCCGGAATGACCATGTTAATGTATTTGTGTTTTTAATCATCAGTTCCACGAATGAAACCACGTCCTTTGACTTTAAATTCAAACATGACTTGTTCCAAAAGACTCCATAATTTGATCTCCAACATTGATCCAGATTCAAACCTTTGCAAATCCATGCATGTAGTACACTGTACACACCCTGCTCCCCAGAAAAAAAAAAGATAGTTATTTAGTTAAAATGGTCAAGGAAAATAATTATGGAAGAAAATGATAAATTAAATATACCGGTTTGGCGTTGGAATCCATTGTGTGTACTATAAGCTTCTTGAGTTTTGTAACGCTCTTTCTATACCAGGAATAACATATTGAAAGATTCCTGTCTCAAGAGTCAAAGACTTAACCTTGATGAACATCGGAAAAGGAACATCACGAAGCTCGGCAAAAGATAATAACATCTATGTAGCAAACGTTCCTAATAAAAACGAATCCATTTACCTGAAGAAAATTTCCTCCAAAAGTAAGCTTCTCTACGTTCTGTAACTTTCTAACATCTTTAGCACCATGACTTGAAGAAACTTAGCCTTGATTTTTTTAGAAAGTGAGTCAATGCAAATGTTCAGTTTAGCTTACGTTAGTGACGAGACATCATCAACTAGAGTACATGGTAACCGAGAGTCTATAAATCGGAGAAAATGGATATGTGGTGCCACAATCTGCATTGCCATTGCCATTGGCTCGGTACCGTTTATTTTTAATGTTATCACGCGCAGCGATTTGCTTAGATCAAGAACCCTCAGTGAATAGCAGTAATGCAGTATTAAGCTCTCAAGAATGGGACAACCAGATAGAATCTTAGCAAAGGATTCATCAGGGAGACGGTAATAACGCAAGGACAACTTCTTCAGCGATGTCCAAGACACAGAGCATCTGGAAACTATCATATAATCAGAAAATGCTATCTCAACGTACGGTGAGTTGTTTAACAGAGGAATTGTTGTAGAAGAAATCAGGAAACTTATAGTTAGTCGCAATATGGTTCCAGACATCCAGGGAAAGATTCTCCATACGGGACATGGCAAACTTGTAATCAACCTGTCGATGTGGGGAAGATAGCCGATCTTGGTGGTCTTGATCAGGTGAAAATTGATCATCTTGGGAGCTGTGTAGCGAGTTAGGGTTTCGTTTATAGAATCAACCTCCAGTCTATGATTAACGAATGAAAGAGAAGGTATATATCACACCATACATGCCTCCATCGTTTTGACAGGAGAGAAGTTTTGATTGCTAATTCGGTCGGAATAAAGGAAAGTATATGTTGGAGGATCACATCATGCATGTAAAGAGCTAATTAAGTCTACTTCTCCTTTGATTTTCCGGCGGCTGCGTTGGTATTAACGACCGTAGCGGTGGCTAGGGGCTCTTGCACCGGCTGTGGCGCTGTCATCGGCCATCTTAACTTGCGATCTTATTAGGGGGTTTATGATCAAACATCGTATATTTTAGACACAACATACAAACATTATGGGTTTGGGACCCGCATGTTTCAGGTATTTGATTTTTTTTCCCTCCTACTTTGACTAATATCAAAACAGCCCTTTACTTATGTAAATATGTCTATATAACCCCAAATATTATAAACATTTATACTAAAACATCCCCGCGTTAAAACTGTAATAAAACCCTATTTCTTCCTTGTTCTTATTCCACTTTTCTCCAATTTGCTAAGTTGAGAAAATCGATTTTTAAAATTTCTTTTGATTTTCCAGTTTTCCGACTTCAAATCGCGAAACCCTAGTTTGCTAGGATCGTTCTCTTCTGTTAATCCTTGGAAAAAGGGATTAGATAGCTTTCCGGGAATCAGAAAATGACTGGTTCATAAGTTTCGATCGGAATAAAATCAAAAATCGATCGAAAAATGAGTCAGCCTTCTGTGATTCTTGCAACGGCTAGCTATGATCACAGCATCCGATTCTGGGAAGCCGAAACTGGTCGCTGTTACCGTACCATTCAGTATCCTGATTCGGTGTGTGTGTGTCTCTCTCTTGTTCAATACACTGATCGATGTGAAATTTCATCTGAAACTCTCTTTCCAATTTTTGTTTGCTGTGTTGTATTTTCAGCATGTAAATAGGTTGGAGATAACACCAGATAAGCGTTATCTAGCTGCTGCTTGCAATCCTCATATACGACTCTTTGATGTCAATTCCAACAGTCCTCAACCTGTAAATTATTCCTCTCTTTTTTGTTCAATGTGGTTTTAGTTTTTCTTATGCCTTTCTTGAATGATCTTGATTGAGGATTTGTGTGGATCAGGTGATGACTTATGATTCACACACCAACAATGTCATGGCAGTTGGATTCCAATGTGATGGGAAATGGATGTATTCTGGATCAGAGGATGGCACTGTTAAGATCTGGGACTTGAGGTTAGATTCAAGATTGTTTCTTTTATCTGAATTTTAATAGATTCGTTCATTCATTTAAGTGGGCATTGAATACTATGTTACAGAAGTCCTCAGAAAGTTACACGTTCTTAGAAGTTGATTTGCATTCTTAGCAATAAATTGTTGATTCTTAAAACAAAAATGCAGGGCTCCGGGTTGCCAAAAGGAGTATGAAAGTATTACCGCAGTTAACACTGTTGTTTTACACCCAAATCAGGTACATTAGCTAGCCAAGTATGTTAGTGTTTTGTTGTGGCAATTAGCTTCATTATTTGTTAAAGAGAGTTGTGGTGTTACTGCTATTGAAATATTTGTGCTTGTTTTTCTGGTAGTTATCTCAGTTCGTATATTATGAACTTTGCTTTTTCTTGTACAGACTGAATTGATATCTGGAGATCAAAATGGCAATATACGTGTATGGGATCTCAGAGCTGATTCGTGTAGCTGTGAACTGGTAATTTTCCTTTGACACATCTTTATTTCTTTATCCTAGTTACATTTTTTGAGAATCTGTAGATAATCACTTGAGAGTAACTCTATAGGTACCAGAAGTTGATACAGCTGTACGGTCTTTAACGGTTATGTGGGATGGCACAATGGTGGTTGCTGCTAACAACCGTGGAACATGTTATGTATGGCGCTTGTTGCGCGGAAAACAGGTAGTCTTCTGATATTGCAAACCTTTTTTTCTTTAACCATGCTTTAGTCTCATTTCTGTAATTTTCTATGCCATTTAAAATTTCTGTTTTTGTTCAGACGATGACCGAGTTTGAGCCCCTTCATAAGCTACAAGCTCATAATGGCCACATCCTAAAATGTCTCCTTTCTCCTGCAAACAAGTAATGTGTTTCTTATTCTTTCTCCTAAAACCGTTTTCTTCGTCTTCTCCCTCTGAAGCTCTTATATATTTGTTAGCAGATATCTAGCGACAGCATCATCTGATAAAACTGTCAAAATATGGAATGTTGATGGTTTCAAACTAGAGAAAGTTTTAACAGGTATTGTTTCCATCTTTTTGAAAGACGTATTCGTGCTCCATTACCCTCTCTTACACTCTCACCAATCTTAATTAACAGGACATCAAAGATGGGTCTGGGACTGCGTCTTCTCAGTGGATGGAGAGTTTCTTGTAACAGGTAGTAATCTCTAACTTAAACCAAACCACTGGAAAACTAAACAGAACAATCTTTAAACTGGTTTTGATTTTGTGATGTTGTACAGCATCATCGGACATGACGGCTAGATTGTGGTCGATGCCAGCGGGAAAGGAAGTGAAGGTGTACCAAGGTCATCACAAAGCCACTGTGTGTTGTGCACTCCACGATTAATAACCTTAATAAAAATCAAATAAGCTAAATTATGATTGTGTTTAGAAAACTCTTGTATATTTCAATCGCATTTGTACCACGATTGTGTTCTTTGTGTTTTTAGAAAACTCTTGTACATTTTCTATTGGCCTCGTCGTTCTAGTTGCTCTGATCAAACATTTCTTCAACTCTGCAACAAAACAACAAAGATTATATTAGTGAAGGCCCATGTACTGCCCGGTTAAGCAAATTCAGTTACTTAAACCTACCTGACTCGGAAACTTCGGCCCAAACTAATAGTCTCATTACAGAAACCACACCAAACCCTAATTTCATCAATTTTAGCCCTAGAGTATAAATAGCTTCATTTCACTCGACCTCCAATTTCTCGCTCTGTTACGACGCCATTTTCGAGAAGAAGAAACCTTAGAGTCTCTCCCCCAAAACCTCAAACCATGGCCGAGGGACTCGTATTGAAGGGCACTATGCGCGCCCACACCGATATGGTCACCGCCATCGCTACACCGATCGACAATTCCGACATCATCGTCACAGCGTCTCGTGACAAATCCATCATCCTCTGGAAACTCACCAAGGACGACAAGTCTTACGGTGTTGCTCAGCGTAGGCTCACAGGTCACTCTCACTTCGTTGAAGATGTCGTTCTCTCATCGGACGGTCAGTTTGCTCTCTCCGGTAGCTGGGACGGTGAGCTCCGTCTCTGGGATCTCGCCACTGGCGTCTCCACACGCAGATTCGTCGGACACACGAAAGATGTGCTCTCCGTCGCGTTCTCCGTTGATAACCGTCAGATCGTATCTGCGTCTCGTGATCGTACGATCAAGCTGTGGAACACACTCGGTGAATGCAAGTACACAATCTCCGAGCAAGGTGATGGTCACAAGGATTGGATTAGCTGTGTGAGGTTTAGCCCTAACACGCATGTGCCAACCATTGTTTCCGCTTCTTGGGATCACACTGTGAAAGTCTGGAATCTCCAGAACTGTAAGCTGAGGAACTCTCTTGCTGGTCACTCTGGTTACCTCAACACTGTGGCTGTGTCGCCTGATGGTTCACTATGCGCCAGTGGTGGGAAAGATGGTGTTATCTTGTTGTGGGATTTGGCTGAAGGAAAGAAGCTGTACTCGCTTGAGGCTGGCTCGATTATTCACTC
This sequence comes from Cardamine resedifolia, assembly GCA_014578085.1. NCBI lineage: Eukaryota > Viridiplantae > Streptophyta > Magnoliopsida > Brassicales > Brassicaceae > Cardamine > Cardamine resedifolia. Next base: position 32,417 of record VBRH01000146.1, read on the forward strand.
GCTTTGCTTTAGCCCTAACAGATACTGGTTGTGTGCTGCTACGGAGAATAGCATTAAGATCTGGGATCTTGAGAGCAAGAGTGTTGTTGAGGATTTGAAGGTTGATCTTAAGGCTGAGGCTGAGAAGTCTGATGGTGGTGTTGGAACTGGTAATCAGAAGAAGGTAATGTCATTTATTTCGTATAATTCTATAAGTTTTTAGATAGTAATTGGTCCTTAGTGGAGAATATCTATCTTTAGTTATGAAAAAATGAAATTTTTGTTAGAAGTTGCATAATTATGTTCCGAAGAATAGTTTCCCTGATGGGAATAGTTTCCGATTAGCTTTAAAACTCTCGACTTTGATTCTTGACAATATATTCTCTGAAATGTTACTCTCCTTCAAAAGGATTTGACTTTGTTGATACGCATAGGAAGAGGAAGAGATTGACGATGTTTCTAATGGGATTGTGTAATGGAAATGCAGGTGATCTACTGCACAAGCTTGAACTGGAGTGCAGATGGAAGCACATTGTTCAGTGGTTACACTGATGGAGTTGTCAGGGTCTGGGGTATCGGTCGTTACTAGAGACAAGAAAAGAAGGGAAGAAGAAGAAGAAAAGAAGAGAAATGTTACCAAATCTCCAGAAAAATCAGCTGTTTTTAATTTCTCCAATTTTTCCAGACTGGGTCAGTATTAAAGCTTATGTATTAGTCCCTCCAAAACTTCTATTTTTGGCAATTTTTGTTTAATTTCCAGAAGAAAAAAAACATCAAAGTAAAAACTCAAAAAGTTGATCCATTGATTATCATAATTTGATAACTATTTTGTTAACTACAACATCCGTTTCTATCCATCACTTCACTTACTCGTCCACTCGGATCTTCTGAGACTGTTTGGTTAAATCAAGTCCACCTCACAGTAAAACTGCAAGGTGTTTGCTGATAAAAATCTCAGACAGCACAAAGTGTTTTTTGTTTTTTTCTCGAGGGACCTTAAAATATATCAATCTCTCTTCACTCGCTCCTCATCCTAATAACGGTACAGATGCTGCAACGGATTTATGAAGCAGAGAGATAGATATTAATGGCGGTTTCTGCTGGGACTCTAGCTTTTCCTTCTCCTGCATTATCACTCCGCGCCACTCTTAATCCTATCTCGGCGGCGCTTCCTGAGTTTAAAGATGAACAAGGGAACATCAGCACTAGCTCTTCTCAGAAATTCACCTATAGTCGAGCTTCTCCCGCGGTCCGATGGCCACATTTGAATCTCCGTGAGACGTATGATTCCAGAACTTCAACTCCATCGCAGCCTCTTTCTCCTCCGGCTTCTCCCACCGATGTCGCCGATATACCGGATTCTAGGGAAGTTGATTCAGTTAGCTCCAGCGAGCAGCAAAAGACGAAAGATGAAGCCGCCGTTGCGAGTCAGAGAAGGAGAGTGAAGAAGTTGAATAAGGTAGCTCTGATTAAGGCTAAGGATTGGAGAGAGAGAGTTAAATTTCTGACGGATAAGATTCTAAGTCTGAAACCTAATCAGTTCGTTGCGGATATTCTCGATGCTCGGCCTGTTCAGATGACTCCTACGGATTATTGCTTCGTTGTGAAATCGGTTGGTCAGGTGAGCTGGCAACGAGCTCTTGAGGTTTTCGAGTGGCTCAATCTTCGTCATTGGCTTTCACCTAATGCTCGGATGGTGGCAGCTATACTCGGTGTTTTGGGACGGTGGAATCAGGAATCGCTTGCGGTGGAGATTTTCACGAGGGCTGAGCCAGCTGTGGGAGATACGGTTCAAGTGTATAACGCAATGATGGGGGTTTATTCTCGTAGTGGCAAGTTTTCAAAGGCACAAGAGTTGCTCGATGCAATGCGTCAGAGAGGGTGTGTTCCAGACCTTATTAGTTTCAATACTCTTATCAACGCTAGGCTTAAGTCTGGTGGTTTAACTCCCAATCTTGCTGTTGAGCTATTAGATATGGTGAGGAATTCGGGTCTTAGACCTGATGCTATCACTTACAACACTCTTCTTAGTGCCTGTTCGCGGGATTCAAATTTGGAGGGGGCAGTGAAGGTTTTTGAGGACATGGAAGCTCATAGGTGTCAGCCTGACTTGTGGACTTATAATGCCATGATTTCTGTCTATGGAAGATGTGGGCTTGCTGCTGAAGCTGAGAGGCTTTTCAAGGAGCTGGAGCTTAAAGGTTATTTCCCTGATGCGGTGACATACAACTCTTTGCTCTACGCTTTTGCCAGAGAAAGAAATACGGAGAAGGTGAAGGAGGTGTACCAAGAAATGCAGAATATGGGGTTTGGGAAAGATGAGATGACTTACAACACCATCATTCACATGTATGGAAAGCAGGGGCAACTTGATCTTGCGCTACAGCTTTATAAGGACATGAAAGGGTTGTCGGGTAGAAACCCTGATGCTATTACTTACACTGTTTTGATCGATTCGCTTGGAAAAGCAAACAGAACCGTGGAAGCCGCTGCTCTAATGTCTGAGATGCTTGATGTTGGGATCAAACCAACTCTAATGACCTACAGTGCTCTCATCTGTGGTTATGCCAAGGCTGGGAAGCGAGAGCAGGCTGAAGATACTTTCAGTTGCATGTTGCGCTCAGGGACGAAACCTGATAATTTAGCATATTCTGTAATGTTGGATGTATTTCTAAGGGGCAACGAGATAAGAAAGGCATGGGTTTTGTATCGTGATATGATTTCTGATGCTCTTACACCATCTCACAGTCTGTATGAGTTGATGGTACTTGGACTTATGAAGGAAAACAGGGCAGAAGACATTCAGAAAACTATCAGAGACATGGAAGAATTGTGTGGCATGAACCCACTAGAGATTTCATCAGTTCTTGTTAAGGGTGAATGCTATGATCTTGCTTCTAGACAATTGAAAGTGGCTATCACCAGTGGCTATGAATTGGAAAACGACACTCTATTGTCTATTCTGGGTTCCTACAGTTCATCAGGCAGGCATTCAGAAGCGTTTGAGTTACTTGAATTTTTGAAAGAACACGCCAGTGGCTCTAGGAGACTTATAAATGAAGCACTAATTGTTCTACAATGCAAGGTTAACAATATAGTTGCTGCTCTAGATGAATATTTCTCTGACCCATGTATTCATGGCTGGTGTTTTGGCAGTTCTACCATGTATGAGTCTCTATTACACTGCTGTGTAGCAAATGAACATTACGCTGAAGCTTCTCAAGTTTTCTCTGACCTGAAACTATCTGGCTACGAAGCTTCAGAAAGTGTTTGTAAAAGCATGGTTGTTGTGTACTGCAAGGTTGGCTTTCCGGAGACAGCTCATCAAGTGGTTAATCAGGCTGAGACAAAAGGTTTCCACTTTGCTTGTTCGCCTATGTATACTGATATCATTGAGGCTTATGGAAAACTAAAGCTATGGCAGAAAGCGGAGAGTGTGGTTGGCAACCTAAGGCAAAGTGGACGAACACCTGACCTGAAGACATGGAACAGTTTGATGGCGGCTTATGCTGAGTGTGGCTATTACGAGCGAGCAAGGGCTATATTTAACACTATGATGAGGGATGGTCCATCTCCTACAGTTGAATCCATCAATATCCTGTTGCATGCTTTGTGTGTTGATGGGAGGCTAGAGGAGCTCTACGTTGTTGTTGAAGAATTGCAAGATATGGGCTTCAAGATTAGCAAAAGCTCCATTCTTTTGATGCTTGACGCATTTGCCCGGGCTGGAAATATCTTTGAGGTAAAGAAGATATACAATAGCATGAAAGCTGCTGGTTACTTACCTACTATTCGCCTTTATAGGATGATGATTGAGCTTTTATGTAAAGGGAAACGAGTTAGAGATGCTGAAATTATGGTCTCTGAAATGGAAGAAGCCAGTTTCAAGGTCGAGCTCGCTATTTGGAATTCCATGCTCAAGATGTATACGGCTATCGAGGATTACAAGAAGACAGTTCAAGTATACCAGAGGATAAAAGAAACTGGACTGGAACCAGATGAGACCACTTACAATACTTTGATAGTAATGTTTTGTAGAGACAGACGACCAGAAGAAGGGTACTTGCTTATGCAGCAAATGAGAAATATTGGTTTGGACCCAAAACTGGATACATACAAGAGCTTGATCTCTGCTTTTGGTAAGCAAAAATGCCTTGGACAAGCTGAACAACTTTTTGAAGAGGTTCTCTCTAAAGGTTATAAACTAGACCGTTCATTTTACCACACGATGATGAAAATATCCCGAGATTCTGGAAGCGACTCTAAGGCAGAGAAGTTGTTGGAAATGATGAAGAATGCGGGAATAGAACCAACACTTGCTACAATGCATTTGCTCATGGTTTCATATAGTTCTTCAGGAAATCCCCAAGAAGCAGAAAAAGTTCTTAGTAACCTGAAAGAAACAGAGGTGGAACTAACAACTCTGCCTTATAGTTCAGTTATTGATGCTTACCTTCGGAGCAAAGATTATAACAGTGGAATAGAAAGGCTCTTGGAAATGAAGAGAGAGGGCCTGGAGCCAGACCACAGGATATGGACTTGCTTTGTTAGGGCTGCGAGTTTCTCCAAGGAAAAAAGCGAAGTCATGTTACTGCTAAAAGCTCTTCAAGATATTGGTTTTGATCTTCCTATCAGGTATGGACGATCTGATGCATCCCTTAGAAAGTATTGTTCTGTTAGTTATGTTTGGCAAAATCCTTAATATTGTCGTTCATGGTTTGTATATTACAAGTAAGATAATATAAATCTGATACAGTACCAATAAATAGCAATAAACCATGTATATCATCATATATTACTGATTCTCATGTTTTTTTCCCCCTGATTTTTAATGATTCCTACCAGGCTTTTAGCTGGAAGACCTGAGTTGCTAGTTTCTGAGGTGGATGGATGGTTTGAGAAACTGAAGCCCATAGAGGACAATGCTGCTCTCAATTTTGCTAATGCTCTTTTAAATCTTCTCTGGGCGTTTGAACTCAGAGCTACTGCATCATGGGTTTTCCAATTGGCAATCAAAAGGGGTATCTTCAGTCGCGATGTTTTTAGGTCAGTCCTATATACATATGTTCATAAAAGGGAGAATCAATTATTAAGACTGATTTTATATATGCTTTTCTGGAGACCTCACCCTTTACTAGTCAACATTCGTATCGTGCAAGTGTTTAGCAGTCACATTTTATGTTTGACATTGATTTCCAGGGTGGCGGACAAGGACTGGGGTGCTGATTTTAGAAGATTGTCGGGAGGTGCAGCGCTTGTTGCCCTAACTCTATGGCTTGACCACATGCAGGCAATTCATCTCCTTCCTCCTCTCTCGATATCTCTGCATCTTCTCATCATTCCATAGATGCGTGCATAACTGAATATCTTTTGACAATCATTCTCATATTCACCAATAACCCCCTCGACCTCTGCTACATTTCAGGATGCATCACTTGAAGGTTACCCAGAATCTCCAAAGTCAGTTGTCTTAATCACAGGGACCGCAGAGTACAACGGTATATCCCTTGATAAAACGCTAAAGGCGTGTCTTTGGGAGATGGGATCTCCATTTCTTCCATGCAAGACGAGAACCGGGCTTCTAGTGGCCAAAGCTCACTCTCTCAGAATGTGGTTGAAGGACTCGCCGTTCTGCTTCGACTTGGAGCTAAAAGACTCAGTGTCTTTACCAGAATCAAGCTCGATGGAACTGATGGACGGGTGTTTAATAAGACGTGGTCTTGTTCCTGCGTTTAACCACATAAAAGAGAGACTTGGTGGGTTTGTGTCACCAAAGAAGTTTTCGAGATTGGCTTTGCTACCAGATGAGATGAGAGAACGAGTGATAAAGACAGATATAGAAGGACATAGACAGAAGTTAGAGAAGATGAAGAAGAAGAATAAGGCTAATGAAATGAATGGTGTTAACACTCCTAGGAAGTTCATTAGAAGTAAGTGATGTCATGAACTCATGAGTGATTATTGTATAGACAGTTTTGATTAGTGATTTCATGTAATTTTAATTAATAAAAGATTTTAATAAATTAAAAAGAGTTTTACATCTTATAGACTTAATAAACTCATAACTCACTGATCGTCAAAGGTGTTTCTACCAATACCTGGTTTTACTTCTTTATCGTTAATGTCAAGAAATTTCTTTGTTGTTAGAATCACGGAAACTACTTGTTTTTCTATAAAGTTAATCGGATTAGACTGATTATACATACAAAAATTTTCAAAATTTTCAAGAGCAAAAGAAACACCTAATTTGATTCATCTTGGTTCTCCATAGGAACTACTGCAGACACTTTCCTTCTAGGCTTAAGTTTCTTGACACCAGTGGAGTTGTTCAATGTTTCTGCAACACTTCTGCGTCTTCGTCTTTGTTTCTTCTCCTTTACATTGTCTTGGATCTCAATACACCATTCCAATTCCAACATCCTCTCCTCTCCTCCATTGTTTGGTTCAATTTCACAGACAGTCTCATTCTCTTGTCTACATACATCTCCTGCGGATCTCTCTATTCCTTTTCTCCTTCTCTTTGGTTGTCTCTCTGCATCTGACTTCTTCTGTCTGCATCAACAAAAAGGTGAATTTTAGATTTACATAAGCTGTGTGAGAGAGAGAGAGAGAGAGAGAGAGGAATATTCAATTAACTTACTTGGCTTTGCGTTTCTTCTTCGGGGCTACAATATCAGATTCTGGATCTAGAGATATGCCCGGTAGTGCCAAAATAGGGCCTGCGACAAGGGCAGGACGCTCTGATTCCCGATCAACAAAATTACCTACAATAGCTTCGTTTCGTAACCTTCTAGCTTCTTGTAAAAGAGCCACTTGATGAGGATATAGACTCTTCCATCTCCTCGAGCACTGATTGTCAGTACGACAAGACAGATGTGAAGCCACCTTGGACCAGCTATATCCATGTTCTGCAATTGCTTCTCTTAGCTTTTCATCCTCTTCCTCAGTCCACTTACCACGATTTATTTTGGGATCTAAACAATTTACCCATCTCTCTCGACACTGAGGCGCAGTCCGTCCAGGAATAAACGAAGAAATTTTATGCCAGTTTTTAGTTCCAAAGAGTGTCACAGCTACTTTCACACGTTTGTCTTCCTCAGAGCTCCATTTCCCTTTTCTGGTAGGGAGAAGCGACTTTTTCCATCTGAAAGTATAGAGAGGAGGGGAATAAGGTTAAACCATTCAATCATGAATCTGAATGCAGACAGAACAAACATCATAAAACAAGAATAAATAACCTTGTAACACATTCTAAATCCTACAGAAATATCACCAACGAGTGCATATTAAGGTTATGTTATAATCCTACATCAACTAAACATGTTGCAGAATTTTTAACATCTAACAACTCAAATGGGCGATTGTAGAAGATATAACTGACCTATTTGAGCATTGAGTACCAGCTCTTCCTTCTAATACATTCGCAACGGATTGCCAGTTTTTGTTGCCAAACAACTCTACTGCGGCACGGAGTTGCTCGTCTTCCTCTGCAGTCCATTCTTTTCTCAATATGCTTGCATTCAAGCTTCTCTGATACCGAACCAAACACTGAAATGGAGTCCTATTTGTTCCTAGAGAGACAGCAATGTCAACCCAGTCTGTAAAACTCTTTCTTTCGATGATCCGGAGTAGATTTTTGTCCTCTGCTTCAGTCCATGGACCATGGTTAATCAATGGATCTTCTGAGCTCATCCACCTACAATGAGACACAAATTTTCAGATTGGTATAAAAAAAGACATTCATAGAAGGTTAAAAGCTAATTTATCTTAATAGCAAGACTTCAGCTGGAGGAGAAACTTACCGAGCTTCACATTCTGCAGCAGAATGGTCCTTGATATCCATCGAATCCCAATTGATTTTCGGAAGAACCTGCTTAATCATTTCCGGTGTGATCTCAAGGTTTCTGATTGATTCATTAATGGTGTCTATGTCATATGTAGATCCTTCCAAGTCACTGTTGAGAAAATCCTATCAGTCAACTGTTTCGGAAAAGTTCAAAGTAAATTTAAAAGAGGGAAAGCAAGTAGTACCTGGACTGCTCGATAGCTTCAGAAAGCAGTATTTTTTGAACTTCTTGTTTTACACCTTCTGCAAGTTTTTTGTTCTCCTTAGTAGACCAATTTTTGCGATCCACTAAAACTGGATATTTCTCTAGTGCCATCCTATAATTAGCAACACAAGGGTTTTCCGGTGGACCCAACGTCAGAGGCGATGTCTTTTTATCATTACCCTGCAGAAAAAAAAAAAAAAAAAAAAAAAAACAGAATTTAAGAAAAGAAACACTCTTAGATCATGATCAATAGAAAACAGCCGACAGCAGAACAAAACAGCAGAGAATTTTAGATCAAAATGTACCTCAGAGCTATCACAAGGCCCAAATTTTCGTGTTGAGATTAATTCGACACGAGGATCTTTCCTCTGAGAGAGTGCCTGTTTCGTTATTCTCTTGCAAGAAGTTTGAAAATCTTTGACTATTTTAACATTTTTCTTGTGTTTCTCGTTCTGCTCGATCGTTGCTTCAATTTCTACCAATTTTCTTCGAAGAAATTTCTGATATGCTCTGTTCTTCCGGATTGCATCAACCAACGCTAGTGCAGCTTCAGGGAAACTTGACCTCGCAGCTGGCATAAGAGATAATTGGCAAGTCTCCAGCTGATCAAGACGGTCAATGGCAGTGTTTTCATGTACAACATTAGAATGGCCAGCTTCTACTTCCTCTGAATCTGGCACTGTGACAATTGATTTCCCGTGATCTGGAAAGCTTTCACAAGTATTAGATCTACTCAATATTTCGCTTGAAGGTTCATTATCCGAGGCATGTACCTGCTTTTTCTTCCCGGGAGAATGATTCATGAAATTTCCTTCCGGATCTGCAGAAACATATAAATATATTCCCACTAAAGCATAAGCATATATTACAAAGACAAGAAACATGCAAGTAAGCATACAAGTTTCCACTTAAAACACTGAAACAAAAGACAAACAAAACCAAATTCTTGCATCATGAACCCATCATAAACTGTGTGGTCTACAATAGCAGCATATCGTCTTTCAAGCCATACTAACAATCACACACAAGAAGAGAGAGAGCTTCTACCTTATTTCATCAGAGACAGTTAAAAGCAAAATAAAAACACTGAGTTTAGAGCTATATAACTGGCTTCCAATTGTGAAATCGAAATAGATCCAAATTCAATCTTACCATCCGCAAAACTATGTTAATCATTTGAAGCAGAGTCTTCAGATAACCATAGAACGAACAAACACAGAATCAATATCTAACCAATAGAAAACAAAACAAGTAAAGAATTTCAAAATTGAGCTCACCGAAATTTTCATAAGCAGAGAATCGCCTACGAATAGCTCGAAGTGTTTCAAAGGCACCATCATCTTCATCGTCGTCGGATAAACTAATGGGAGGAATGCCCACATCCATGGGCAATGCCAATTGTCTCTTAATGTTCCGAATCATCTCGAAGTCATCTTCACTCTCCGAATCCGAAGGCAAGGATAAAGCCATGGGAGGATCACTGCTCAAATTCGCATCCTTCGACAATGCTAATTGGCTCTTAATGGCACGAATCATCTCGAAGTCATCATCGTTCTCCGAATCCGACGGCATCCCTCCTCCGCCGCCTCCATCCGCTTCGATAGGATTAGTTTTTGCGGTAGTTTCATCGGAATTGGCATCGGAAACACTAAAAGCGCGTCTTAAGTCTTCGAGGTCTTCACCGATGTCGTCTTCTTCGGCATCGTCATCATCGTTATCAGGCTTGTATAGGCTGTTACGATTCATCGCGTTACAGATAGAGAAAACCGTCTAACAGGAAAGTGAAATCCAATAAGATCGAAGAATGCAAAAAAACAACTCCTTAAAGAAAGGTTTATGCTTATAGAAGAAGAAGAAGAAGAAGAAGAAGGAGAAGAAGCTTTTCTTTCTTCCCCTCAAAATTAAGGTTATGTTACGAGTCTGAACAATTTAACATGGCGGCATTGGAAATAAACGGGTCGGGTCGGGTCGATTAAACAAAAAATCGGTTAGTTGGGATCATTGTTAAACATTTTTTTATTAATATTGCCTTCAGGTCCATGAACACTAACTTTGAACATAAAATACCAATCACGTGAAACCGAATTATAAAACCGGGGCATTGACAATAATAACCGGATTTTAGATTTTATTACCATCAAGGTTAAGAGTCAAAGCTCACCAAAAGGCAAATACTACGGGTTAGTTCAGTTTGATAAGTTTGGTGTTAAGATTTATTCGGTTCGGATAATCCTTACCGAATCAATCAGACCAAAACCAATCCTAACCAGAACCGGAACAGAATCAAACTACACATAGCATGGTCTGACTTTAAGGCCCTAAGTCATATACACCGATAAATATAGATAGAGAGACGGGGAATCAGCAGAGCTTGGTGTCGAAGTTGAGAGAGATGCCCATGCTGAACAGCTCCTGACACAGAAGCTTGGCTCCATAAGGAACATAAACCCTAACCACATGGTCCGCAGATTCACAGATTCTACAGTACGGCCCTCTGATCTTTTTTCCACTGCTTGGAGTCCTCTCGATCACATTCGAATATGTCTTACATTTTCTGCAGATGTGCATCTGTGAAGAGTCACTTAGAGTGAAGAGACGCTCGTGCAGATTGGCAGAGGCACCGTGAGCTATAAGGCAGTCTCGCTCCATCTCTCCAAACTTTATCCCGCCAAACCTCTTCCTGTCTGCGACTGGCTGGCGTGTGAGCGGGTGGACTGGTCCGGTGTTCCTGAACTTGACTTTGTCCTCTGACATGTGGACAAGTCGCTGGTAGAAAGTTGGGCCCATAAAAATGAGAGAACGCATCATCTCACCCGATCTACCATTGTAGACCCTTTCGTTTCCCCATCTTGAAAAGCCAGCCCTAACAACAAATTTTAACAATTGAATCAACAATAATCTAAGAACAGGTTCCATGGATAATCACAAGTTGATTCTCAAGTCCTGATTCAACCAGGAAATATTATCAATAATTAGTTCCTGCCCTTAAGGATATCATCAGTTTTGTACTCCCTAGGAAGCTAATGTCGTTCAGTTATAGCATACCACTTATAAAGTCAAGACTTATAATATTCTGTTTTATGTGTTAAAAACCAAATGACACTCTGAAGAAAGTACCTGTGAAGCTGCTCGGTGATTTCATTGACATTTGGAGTGGAGAAAGGAGTGGCATGACGAGTCAATTTGGTGTATGCAGCAGAGCTGCCTTCCTTCTTTTGGATAGGACAAGCTATTCCTTTGGAGAGAGCAGCCTCCAAGAGTTGGCCCGGTGTTTGCCTAGAAGGGAAAGCGTGCGGGTTTATCACAATATCAGGAACTATGCCTTGGATGGTGAAAGGAAAATTCTCTTGTTCCTCTAAATAGCCTAAAACACCCTTCTGGCCATGCATACTAGAAAACTTATCCCCAAGGCATGGAGAACGAACCTGCAAAATGTAAAAGCCAATCAATGGAACATTAGATTCATCATAGGAATGCATTCTCTGAAAGACGGCTCAATTCAGTAAAATCTGGAACTTACCTGTCTCAGAGAAACCGCAGCAAAATTCTTCCCATCATCATTAGATGATAATACCACTTTTTGCACAATCCCTCTCTCAGTGTGCTTGAGTTTTATACTGTGATCAGCCCCAGACTCAGTACATTTGCCAATGACAATATCGCCACTGTGCATATTAGCACCAATGAAAGGAAACCCGTCATCATCAAGGCTGTCTACTCTGCCAATTTTGCTGTGTGTCTTTCCAAACTGAACAAGCTCATCCATCTTCTTCCTCTTCTCAGAGTCTTTGCTATCAACCTCTGCTTTGTAGCTCCTTATCTGCTCTGAACGGAACATACCACGTTCCAATGAAGCCTTGTTCATCACAATGGAATCCTCTTGGTTGTACCCGAGATGAACATTCACAGCAACAATTGCGTTCTGGCCGTTGAATAGCACTTCCTTTTGAAGACATTCCGACGCCAATGTCTTGAAAAGTGGCTTCTGGGGATAGAACAGCTGTTGGGACAGCGTATCACAGCGGATGTTAGGGTTCGTTGAGGAAAACCCAATGGCTTGTTGGCAATGCTTCTGGGACTGGTAGAGAACTCTCCTACCATGATCGTGATTTGCAAATGGGACAATTGCACAGCTCACACCCAACAGGAAGGACATGTCCAATTCACAATGTGTGTAATTCTTTGGTTCCTTCAGAAGATGTTTGATTCCCCATGCTGTGTTACAATCTTCTTCTTCCTCAATCCCAATCAGCTCAAGAATTCCTTGGTCAAGAAGATGCTCGAAAGGGTAATGCGTTGGTTTTTCTTGCTTCAACTTGTGGAGATTTTCCACAACCAAGAGAGGTCGGAGTAGTCTACCAGCGTCAGTGAAAATCCTCACCTCATTGTCATCTTTATCTCGCTTGATTTCTATCTGCAAAGAACATTGTGATACATATATAAATGATATACGACATAAACACATGTGAGGAGCAGAAAAATCCAAGGCAAAATACCAAGCAGCACAAGAATATCGAAATAACACAGGACATTTGTCGAAACTGAAGATACCTGACGAGGTAATTCACTTTGACGCCGCCTGCTTTTAAACTCAGCAACAAAGGATTCAGAATCTGGACATACTCCAACCCAGTCTCCATTGAGAAGAACTTTATGTTTGCCACATAGTGGTGTGCTGGTATCGTCCACCAGCTCTTCCATTCCACAATCATAGAGCTTTTCCACCACTGGCTCCAAAATTTGAGTGCTAACAAGTCCAAGGAGAGACATGTTCTTTACAAGACCACAATTTTCACCATCTGGAGTAGACAAAAAGCATACTCTACCCCAGTGAGAGGGATGCCTGTGACCAACATTACAAACAATGCAGTCATAGGTCAGTTTAAACACAATTCAATTGTCTAAGTGCTCACATTAAAAACTGACTAAAATGAATAATCTCAATGTCTCATCAGAAAAAAATTCACCAGATAGAGTGACTAAGGGACAAAGAGAGAAGAAAGGAAGTCAGAATTACTTAATAGCAGTATCATCTATGCAAAATCAGTAAAATCTGGGTTAAACACAGATGGGGTCACCATCATATACTAAATGAAATAAGTTAATACAAACATCCGTAAAACAGGCTGAAGACATAACATGTAAAATTGAGTAAATGCAGACCATACAGCATAGTTAAATTACATGGGATATATTTAACAAAAACCAGGGGAGGTAGAAATTTCACTTACGGATATCTAGCATCTCCAACCTTGCCGGTATATAGGACTTGCTGTCGCGTTCTCCTCAGATCAATTAGAGTCTGCAATGGATTTGCACGACCCAAATTAGCCACAACACCTGAAACCCTTTCCATCTTCCTGAAAGGATGAGACCATGCTCCAGTGGAGAAGGCTCTACTAAGCCCATTTGTGATAATGGAAGCATCTAAATAATGCTCAATAGGCTTCAAATCGCCATCGCCTGTGAGGTGTTTCTGCATGGCCTTGGTCATGGTTCTTCTAGCATGTGCCACATGCACCCTTATCTCCCTTTCCAAAAGTTCTCCAGCTAATTCAATTCGCTTGTTCCGGAAGCTATCTCTATTCTCACACTTTCGCTTCCCAGCATATGCACTCAGAAGGCACTTCACCATGTATCCCAGGAAACGTGCTTTCTGCCTCAAACCTTGGAGGCCTGGAAACAAATACAAGCGGAGACAGTCATCCACACTTTCGGCAGGAGGGAATTTGGTGCCTTTTATCTGCTGTTCCACATATGCTAGAGCATTGTTCCCGCAGCGAAAAGCTTCACAAACTGCATCAGCTTCGTGGATAGAAGCTATGAGACAATTGGTAATACTTGCATCATCACCATCAAAAGCAATTAGATCAATGGCTTCTTTGTCTGACGAAACGCCCAGCGCAAAGAACAGGAGCCAGACTGGGATCTCAGTCGACAAGAAATACACTGTCAGTACTTTCTCCCTTCTCTTATAGTCATCTGATTTCTGATTCTCTGCGAGACGCACAATGAATCTATTTCTTTTAGTTTCAGACCTGAAGGAGACTGTCCATGGTGAATTAGAGATCCACAGTCTCTTTGTGCACATCTGTTCTTGAGCTATAAAAACCTGCAAAACACAATATATTCACGTTAGAAACATTGAAAATATTTTTGTCAGTATATATTAGAAAGAAAAGGAAAACTAATTTCCACTTAGTTATACACTATAATGGTTCAAAATAGAAATCCCATAAAAGTGGATATGCAGGAAGATCCAAAACTGGTATAACTCACCTTCTCAGCCCCCTTTATCAAAAAATATCCACCCTGATCAAAGGCACACTCCCCCTTTTTGCGGTTTTCCTTTCTTTTCTCGCTTGTATTGCAAAGGACAGATTTCACCATCACAGGTAACCTACCAATAGGAATGTCCTGCTTTTTGACATCCAGTATCTTCTTCTCGACATATTCGTCTTGTCCCGTTTTGAATTTGTCACTTTTAACAACTTTTTTTATGAACACCTGGTCAATTTATAAGGTGAAGAGGCAGTTAGACAATAGACTAACCTGTAATAAGAATAAGAAGATACATGGACAGCAAAGCAGAAATATCATCAAAAGTTTGATAGTATAAGAGTCATTGCATACAAGCATGAAACACACAATTAAAACACCATGTGAGGGAATGGAGGAGAACTAAATCAATAAAAAGCGCAAGTTTTTTTTCTTCTTCTATATTTCATACCATAAATGATTTCACTCGACTACAGAGACATGATTCAGTATGCTGTTATTGCATAATGTTGAACTAAAAAAGTGATATTTGACTGGCCTTTCTTACTTCATTCCAACAAAGATTTAGTTAGTTTGATTACCTCAACTTGGACATTTACTTTCATCCTTGCTGAGTATGTCATGTTCTGAAGCCTAGCGTGCCATGGGAGAAACTCAAGCTCCTTGTCTTGAGTAAAGAATGTGGGCTTCTCCAAGGTGACTTCTCCAAACTTTACAGTTGCGTATCTCCAATCATGGTCCTTGTTCTTTGGTGCATCAAAAGACGGCTCCACAATCATCTCACCAAAGGAATTAAACACATTCTGAAGTCCGTGTTCAATGAAGAAGTTGTAGGAGTTGAGCTGATGACTTATAAGTCCATACTCTTCAAAGAAGGATGTTGCAGCTTTTTTGCAGAAACTCTGGAGAAAACTTTCTCCTAGCTCAGACAGATTGATCTCCCCAGCAGCTTCAATCTCATCAAAATCCATCTCGTCAATGTCCATCTCTGCTATATCTCCACACACACACACACTGTAACAACATGGAAACAAAAACCCAAACAAACACAGAGAAATGATTAAGGAGTCGCGAAAATCATGAACAACGAGAATGCATCATGCATGTGTTCAATCTATCATAAATGCAGAAATATGATGCAATCAAAACTTTCCCAACATAGCCGAATCATTCTCCAAAACAGTGGACCGTAGACACGGGAAACTAAAGCATATTCTCAGGAATTTCAAGGCTTAAAAGCAGAATCACAGCGTAATACCTAAAATGGGTACCTAAATAGCTTCAGACGAAACGATGGAGTGAAACGGCGGTGGCGGAGGAGAGAAGAGTAAACGTCGCCGGAAAATCGCTGAAGACGGTGAGAGATTCGCCGTTACCAGACGAAGAAGACGAAAATCCCTGGCACACTTTTTCAATGTTATATAGCAAAAGCAGTCAGTCGACGAGGAGTGGAGATACGAGTGTTGCTTGTTAAATGACGGCTACGCCCTTACGTTGTTCTCTAGTTTGCGAGCTTGAATTAAGGGTAAAAACGTCAATTTGAAATTAACTTTAGCAAACACATGTTTTACAAAACACCAATGTTTATTATCCGACCCGGATATCCGGATTACCTTACCGATTACTGGGTTACTGGATCGACCGCAGGTTGATAACCAAATATCAATAAATTATATATATATATATAGTTGTATAAATATAAAGTAAAATTATTTATAAAATATTTAAAAAACATAATATCTAACAATAATAATAAAATACTTGAAGATTTTAAATTGAAAGTAAACTAAAAAATAATAAAAATACCAAAAATAATCAATAACAAAGATAAACAAATAAAACATAGTAAGATAAAGATAAATTATGTATAATACAATATCATCGATTATTAAAAATAAATAAATATTATAATAAATTATTATAATAGAAATATTATATTTTATTATATTGATAAAAAAACCACAAAATTATATGAAACATTTTATTATTATACAATATAAGTGATCATAATAATTACAAATAATAATAAGAAAATAGGAACATAAATACTAAATAGTTTGTTGTGATTTAATCGGAAAATATAAGAATGGTAGTCGTATGTACGCATTTAAAACAATTTAAAAAAATTGTATAAATAACGATGAAATATTATTTTATTCTCAAATCAAACATTTTATTTGCATTAAAAAAGTTTAAAAGTAAAAAACTTTAAAATTTTAAAAAAAATTATTGACCCGTCACCCGGTTGGTTCAACCGGTCCACCGGATCCGGGTTAATGGCAGTTTTTTCTGGATTTTTCTGGTTTTATTGTTGAAGGATTTTAGCACTAAACCTGGACCGGAATGATGTCCGGATCCTGGGTTAACCGGTCGGACTGGGTCAAGCCGGTGTAAAAACACTGCAAAACACTAAACAGTAATTAACTCGACAGGCAATTCAAAATCTAAAATTGAAACAAGATAACCCAGAATAAACTGAGTGTCATTTTTATTTCTCAAACGCAAAATTAGAATCAAAGTCGATCTTTTATGAAATCATGCTTTCTCATAATCATTGAGATTTACGATTAAAACGATCAAAATTGCGAATGAGTTGAGAATCTTTGTATCATATGATTAGTGAATTCAGATTTTTCCGCAACATTAGCCGAAAACACTTTCATATACCATTTTTCTTCAAATTGGTATCTAAAACTTTGTAAGTACGATTTGCAGTTTTAGATACAGGATAAATATGTCAATTTGAAGAGTTATGTCGCTTGCAAATTGCAATTTTAGAAATCTATAATATCCCTATGTTATACATAATGTACATGCATACAAATCTTAAGAAAATTGAAAGTTGCAAGGGTCAAATGGTGCAGAATGCAAATAATTTATTGTTGCTTAAACTTTTTTTATTCGCGTTGAAAAGTCAAAGAAGGAGTTTAAGATACACTCCTTCAAATAGACAAAGTAACTAAACCGGCCCCTTTATTTCTTCAACGATCAGTTCCAACCATTACAAACTAAATCCTTTGATGGAGACATTGAGATCATTTGTTGTATCGTTTCAGAAGTTGCCTAAACCATTGAGCAGACATCTTGGGGTACCTCTTCAAGGTTCTATAATCAACATAGACGATCCCAAACCTATACAATCAATCAAAACAAACATTAGAACTTTCCTTTTTGATATATCGTATATTAGTATAGATTTAACTAGCTACCTTGAAGTATATCCTGATAACCATTCAAAATTATCAAGCAACGACCATGCAAAATATCCAACCACATTGGCTCCATCGTCTCTGGCTTTCTTAAGTTGAGTTAAGTAATCCCTAAAATACTTGATTCTCGTCGTATCGTGTAGTCCTTGAGCTAGAGTAACGTTGCCAGGGTCATCCATACCTATACCATGTGTTCAAACATTTATAAGAAATCTTAATTATATAGATCTTGGAAATATAACAAAGTAAAGAAAGCTTTGAATGGAGATTTTTTTTCTCTTTAATACCGTTTTCAGAGAGAATCATAGTTGGGTTGCCGTAACGTTCTTTCATGTACATCAAGGCCTTGTACATTCCCCATGGTACGTTGTATAACCAATACGAGTATGCCTATATAATATGGTTTAGTTCATATATAACTTAAACACATATAAATTAGGGGAAAAAGAAAAAAAAACACATAATCATGAATATCTCACCCTTGGACCAATTGGCTTCCCCAACTTAGCAACTGCAAGTGTATAAATCAAAGATTTGTCAAAAATCAAAAAAAAAAAAAAAAAAA
>VBRH01000146.1:50519-73077 GCA_014578085.1 Cardamine resedifolia
AAAAAAAAAAAAAAAAAATCATATACTATTCACTGTCAGGGTCAAAATCTAGAGATGAAATTGGAAAAAGATTGTGGACAAAGTCCAAAAATCTACAGATTCACAGATTCGTATTTTGTGTTCCAAGAAACTTACAGCCAAAAGTCGCGTTCCAATCTTGTTGATAACCAACATCCTTTGATGGAGTTTTGAAATGTGGATCAGACATGAAATAAGTTGTGTATTGGTTTATTCCCACGAAATCTATGGAACCTTTCACCATTTTCACTTCTTCCTCGGTGAATTTTGGAAGTCTCTCTTTCACAATGTTCTGCATTGTCTTTGGATACTCTCCATATACTATTGGGTGAATAAACCTTCAAATATTGTTACCCCCACAACAAAATATATTCTTATAAGCTCACCCCTAAAGTTTTAATGGAAGAATGTGAGTTTTTAGTTGTCCAAAAGTTTTAACATTTTTTTACCATCCGATATGGAAGTCTCTTGCTCTTTGAGCTGCAAGATTATCTGCTTTACTTCTAGTAAGCGGCTCGTACCAAACGAAATCTAGAAGAATTCCAATTCTTCCCTTTTGTTTCTCCTGAAAATTTTCAAGAAAATTCAAGTTTGACAAAAGAATCATAGAGATTCCATAGTATCACACCAAGAAATTTAAGAAACATTTTATAAGATGTAGTTTAATTACTTGGTAATATTTGCGGTATCTTTGGACCGCTGCTGCGTGAGCCAAGATAAGGTGATGAGAAACAATGTATGGCTCTGTCGCGGAGTTTCCTTCAGTACAATTTCCAAATGCTTTAGAGCATCTACCCGGCGCGAAAATACCATTGTCATAACCTAAAGCAGCTACCACACGCGGCTCGTTGAAAGTCATCCAATTTTTCACTCTATCTCCGAATAAATTGAAACAAAATTCAGCATAGTCCGCAAAATCTTTCCTGCAAATTTTGCATCATGCATCAAAGTTTGTAACTTCTGGTGAATTTTAAAACGAAAAAAAAAAAACAAATAGAGTATATATAGTTTGCAGTTTGGTGCTTACACTACTTGTCTACCAAGCAAGCCTTTATATTTCTTTTCCAAAGCCAATGGAAGATCGTAGTGGTAAAGATTTGCATAAGGTGTAATCCCTAAGCATAATATTAGATTTCGTTATCCTATTTGTTTTATAATCAAGTATTAAGGATGATACGAAACTTTATGATTTTTATACCTTTTTGGACCAAGTAATCGATCAATCTATTGTAATAAGCAACCCCTTTCCAGTTGATTTTACCGCTTCCCTCTGCATTTATTCATAAGCTTGACGTTTATATATTAATCTTAATCTAAAATTATTAAAAAAAACCATATATGATTTCTTATATATAATAATAATACCAGGGAATATTCTGGACCATGAAATGGAAAATCTGTAAGCATCGAAGTTCAGTCTCTTCATCAAATCCACATCTTCCTGAAATGTGATTAACATGATTTACATGTAAATTTATATGTATGCGATTTAGTAAAATATATTTGAATCTTGAAGATTAGTAGTTTAGTACCTTGTAACGGTGATACTGGTCCACTGTTATCTCAGCGGTGGCATTCTTGGCGATAGTCCCTGTGTTAATTCTTCTATGTTATATTAATCAATAGTTGATTATGTACTTATAAATTGTTTAAATTGTAAATTACCAGGAATCTTGACAAAGGCATCCCAAATGCTTGGGCCACGACCGTCTTGATGAGTCTCGCCTTCGACCTGATATGCTGACGTGGCTGTTCCGAACAAGAAACCTTTTGGAAAACTCTGTCTACTGAGACCGCCGGTGTCGAATTTGATTTTTTCTCCGGACGGTGAGGATTCGCCGGAGGTGAGAGAAGAGAGGAGGAGGAGAAGGAGGAGAGGCCATGGAGGTGAGATGAGGTGTCTCATGGTGAGTGAGTTTTCACCGTTTGGTTTGAAAGGATAAAATTTGGGTGTCTTAAGGTTATTTATAGGCTTTTAATTTTAAGCCTTTGTTTTGAAAATAATAAATTATTTAATTTAATATCCTATTATTGGTATTCTAAATAGATATAAGGTATAGTATGGATTTGGAATACTTAATAAATAAATTTTAAATTGAATACATCAAAGAAATGAAATAAAACTATAAAAATCTCACATATTAAAGTAAATATATATATAAAATCTAGCATTTTGGTAAAAAGGAATGTGAGAAATAAGTAACTGTTTTTCTTATATAAAATGATTTTTTATTTGATTATTCTATCAACATTTTAATTCTTGATGATTTTCTTAATGTTGATGACATTAATGGACATGTTTCAACATCATCTTATATAGAGACAGATATTAAATCCGAATATGTTTCAACAATTAGATTTGTTACCAAATAGATATTTAGCATTTTTATTACAACAATTTGATTTGTTACCAAAATATGAATTTCTCAGCGAATGCAAAAAATGGTTGTAGATGTTGCTCCATAATCTTACTAAATCGAGATTGACTGCCAATGTTACATAAATATGTTCCATAAAACATATAGCTAATGTTGATTTATGCCATTGTAAAATTGTAATTTATATGATCTATGTACATATTTACTTTATTAAATTTTAAAATTTTGGTAAACAATTATTATTTTTGTTTAGCAACAAAATTTAGTTTTTTTTTGTGGATAAAATGCAATTTCAGATACAGGGTAAATACGTCAATTTGAAGAGTTATTTTATGCTTGAAATTTGCAATTTTAAAATTTAGTTGTTTATCAAAAGTTTATGGCTATTCAAAAGTTTAATGAGCTTGAGCATAACCTATTACATTGGCGGGCGAAATTTCCGGGATGAATTGGATTAAAAGCTACAAATTTAGACATGTTTTTCGTCATTAACCATTTTAATATAACTTTTAACATCTTTTGAAGTACGTATTAAAATGAATATAACAAATCAATATTCTACAATATGTTTGCAAACACTCTTTGTTTTTGGGCTGCGGTTCACTAGGATTCATATTCGCAAATTGCAAGCGAGGATTTTAGAAAATGTAACTTTATATATAGGAAAAATGATCATCTACAACGATAGACCACGCTACACGAACGATAGATCACGGCATAGCTACATGCGAACTAATTTAATGTTCTCGTAACTATACGTACTATTAACTTCGCATAGTGATATGCACGAAATATAATGTGTTATGTGCGAAACTACACCAAGTATTATGATATACACGAAGTATCATAAATTATATGCGCAACACCATAATCATTTTTAATATTTAATTTAAAATCATTCTCCACTCCTGCATTGGATAAAAATTAAATTAGTAAGATAAATTTTATTTTGAAAATATAAAAGAAAAAATAATATTAAACATTTCAAGTTGATTTTTATAAACCTTTTTAGAACATATTTATTATATGATTTCTAAAATAATACATAATTTTTTTTAATGAAAATCATTTTTGTTAATATTTTGATCAATTATTCTATTTGTTATATAAATATACAAAATATTATATATATATATATGTGTGTAAAAGTAGATATAATGTTTTTAAATTAAATAGTAAAAATAATTATGGTGTTGCGCATATCATTTATGATATTTCGTGTATGTCATACTACTTGGTATAGTTGCGCACATAACACATGATATTTTGTGCATATCACTATGCCGAAGTCAATAGTTCGTTATAGTTATGAGAACATTAAATTAGTTCGCATGTGTAGCTATACCGTGACCTATAGTTCGTGTAGCTGAGAATCATTTTCCCTTATATATATAGTGTTCAAGTGCCAATCATAATATCATAAAAAGGATAAAAAATAATTAAAAAAAAAAACTAATCATATGAATAATATTATGGCGGGTTAGACCATCTCCCAATGTATTTCTTTAAATCGACCAAAAATGTTTTATTTATGTGATATTTTTTTAATAAAGTTAATTATATATGTTAGTTCCATTTATGTGACGTTATGGCAAAAAAAACCTATCTTTTCCTCGAATGAAAAAATTGAAGGCATCACGTCATCCATCCATAATTTTTTAGTATATGGTCTATATTTGTTAAAATATAATTTGTGTTATATGTAAATTTGTTTTATTTAATTAAGTGAGTGAAATGAAGATATAAAATCAAAATAGTCAAAATATAAAAGACTAAAGTATAAATAAAAAAAGTTTAACTCTAAAATAGAGTTTCTCAAAATATAGAGTAAGTATATCCATTCCTCTATTTTAGTGTGGGATGTAGATAAGATTGTAGAAGACTTTACTATATAATAGTGTTTAGAGTAGAAAATAGAACAAATTGGAGATGCCATTAACACTAGAATTATCATAATATCTCGAACGCAGGAAAAGTAGAAAAGAAACAAAGACAAGAATGCCCGGAAGAGAATTATCATGTCCGGCCCACATTTTGAGAAAAGTCATCACGCCAAATCGTAACAACGTGAACGCACACAAATAGACAAGGGCAAACTGGTCTACATCAGTCCATTAAGTTCAGTCCTCAGTCACTCCTCGAGGATCCAAAGACATGACCATGGCCCACACTTCCCCCGATCTTCACGTGAAAACGTATCTTTCTTAAGCGTTGCCCCACACACATTGTTTTTTTTTTTTTGGCAAGGACAAGAACAAAACTTCTTGCTGGTGTTTCTGTAAGCGTTGAAAAGTCAAAGTGACAAGTTTTCTGAAGTTACACATATTCACCTCTCAGTCCCTCGAAAGATAGAGAAAAATGATTCAAAATGACCACATTGTTTCTTCAACAATCAAATCTAACCCTTAAAATCATTATCCATTCATGGTCGGATGGTCCATGGACACATTGAGCTCATCTTTGGTCCCGTTTCAAAAGTTGTTTAAACCATAAAGCAGAATTCTTGGGGTATCTCTTCAAGTTCTCGTAATCAACGTACACAATTCCAAACCTACGCAAAAAAAATAAAATAAGTTGTTATTAGAACATAGTACGTACCAGCTGATATAACCATATACGTACCTAATATAGATTCATTAATTAATTACATACCTTGAAGTATATCCTGATAACCATTCAAAATTATCAAGCAATGACCACGCGAAATATCCAGTTACATTGGCTCCATCGTCTACTGCTTTTTTAAGCTGCGTTATATAGTCTCTATAATACTTGATTCTCGTTGTGTCATTTAGTCCTTGAGCTAGACTGATATTTCCCGGATCATCCATACCTATAAATATTATATTCAAATTTTAAACACTTAACGTTTCTATAAACCTTGAAAATATACCACTAATTTTTCTTATGTTAGAATACCGTTTTCGGAGAGAATCACAGTTGGGTTGCTATAATGTTCCTTAATGTACATCAAGGCCTTGTACATTCCCCATGGTACGTTGTATAACCATTCCGAATATGCCTAAATAAAATTAGATTAATTCGTAATCAAACACTAAGTAATTAAAGAGAGTTAACAAAAATCAAAAGTAAACATATATATCTCACCCTTGGACCAATTGGTGTCCCATTCTTTGCAACTGCATATGAACAGAGTAAGATTTTGCAGTAAGCAATTGTGTTATATAATATGCTGCACACTGACATTGTCAATTTTGATCCAAGTCTAGAGGATTTTTCTCATACACTAACATATTTGCTTTTGAAACAATTGGACCTTAACTTAGCTAGTAATATGTTCTATAATCTAAACAAGACTAGGTCATTTGTAAAGGATAAACATATCTATACGAACATGAACTTACAGTGAAAAGCGACGTTCCAATCTTGTTGATAGCCTAAATCCTTAGGTGTGGTAGATATTTGAGGATCAGACATGAAATAAGTCGTGTATTGGTTTATCCCCACGAAATCTATGGAACCTTTTACCATTTTCACTTCTTCCTCTGTGAATTTCGGAAGCCTCTCCTTCACGATGTTCTGCATCGTTATTGGGTACTCTCCATACACTATTGGGTGAATAAACCTTCAAACATTATCCCCAAACAAAAGACATTCTTAAAGCTCACCAAAATATTTGAATGGTAAAATATGAGTTTTCAGATTTCCAAAAGTTTGAAACCTTTACCATCCAACATGGAAGTCTCTTGCTCTTTGGGCAGCGTCATTGTCTGCTTTACTACTCGTAAGTGGCTCGAACCAAACAAAATCCAGTAGAATCCCAATCCTTCCCTTTTGTTTCTCCTGAGAATTTATTCATAATAATCTTTAGTAATAAAATGTGTTTTTTAATCATACAAATTCAACTATGAAAGAGTTATTATATATACCTGATAAAATTGGCGGTATCTCTGGACCGCTGCTGCGTGTGCTAAGATAAGGTGATGGGCAACAATGTATGGCTCGGTAGCAGAGTTTCCTTCAGTGCAATTTCCAAATGCTTTAGAGCATCTAGCCGGTGCGAAAATGCCATTATCATAACCTAGAGCAGCTACTACACGCGGCTCGTTAAAAGTCATCCAGTTCTTCACTCTATCTCCAAATGTCTTGAAACAAAACTCTGCGTAATCCGCAAAATCTTCCCTGTAAATTGCCTCATTATATATCAAAAGATTGGAACTTTTAAGGATTTTGCAGTAAGAGACTAAAGAAAAGAAGATAAGTACAGGTTGGTGCTTACACTACTTCTTTACTAAGCAGGCCTTCATACTTTTGTTCCAAGGCTAGAGGAAGATCGTAGTGATACAGATTCGCATAGGGTATAATCCCTAACCATTAAATTATATTCATAACATAATAATTAAATCAAGTGTCTATGAATGTTTTATATGTTAATACCTTTTTGGATCAAGTAATCAATCAATCTGTTGTAATAAGCAACTCCGTTCCAGTTGATTTTACCGGTTCCCTCTGTCATCATATAAGCTTGAAGTTATAAATCAATCTTATAATGTTCAATATAAGCAATGTAATTATTTTGTTATTATCAAGTAATACCAGGGAATATTCTGGACCATGAAATGGAAAATCTGTAGGCATCGAAGTTCATGTTCTGCATCAAATCTATATCTTCCTGAAATGGGATTATCATGAACATTGTAACACATTTGTAAAATAAAAAAATGTACACACTCTCCTCAATAATATTAATTATGTATACGTATTAAGTAGTACCTTGTAACGGTGATATTGATCTACTGTTATCTCAGCCGTGGCATTGTTGGCAATCTTACCTGATTTTTTTTTTAAATGGTGAAAACATTGAAATGATTAATTAACTAATTAACCGATTTTGTGATTAAATTGTTCGACATATAATGTAATTTACCAGGAATCTTAACGAAGGCATCCCAAATGCTTGGGCCACGACCGTCTTGGTGCGTCTCGCCTTCGACCTGATATGCTGACGTGGCGGTTCCGAATAAGAATCCCTCCGGAAATTTTTGCCTGTTAAGATCGCCGGTATCCAATGGGACGCCGTCTCCCGACGGCGAAGAGTCGCCGGAGCGGGAAGCAGAGAGGAGGAGGAGAAAAACAAACATGAGAGACTGAGAGAGGCCACTAAGAGACAAGATCATGTGACCGAGTTTTGGAGTGTTCACGTTTTGAGGAGGATCAATGAGGATCTTAAGGCTTTTGAATAATTAATTAATTATAGAGATTAATCACTATTGCTTACATAAAATAAATGAGAAAAATATACTCACTTGAAAATTATGATAAACTACTTTAACTTTAACAAAAAGAAAATTATCATGCAGGAAACTAAATTCGTAATTATTCGTTGGCAAACTTTGCATGGGAATTATTTAATGGTAAAAATGTGTAGTATGACAATCAAAAATACAGTGCCAATTATGGTGACGAAAACGGAACTGATCAAATATCAGAGAGCTCAAAATCATTGAGAAGAGAAGGCAAAATGTCAAATCCCATTCTCTATCAGTAATCTCTGTTAATGAAAACAAAAGAAAAATATGACTCAAGATCTGATTTCTCACAAAGATTTGACAAAAACAGAAAGTATCATTTTGACAACGATATGTAGACAAAAAAAGAAAAGAAAAAAGACTTGCACACACAAACACAACACAGCCACGGCCAAAAGGAAGATCCAAAGCCTCAATTCGATCCTCGAAAGTAGTAAGAAGCTTTCCAAAGAGACAAGAGGGGGAAACTTTTCCAGAGATCTTTCATAATTTACCTCAAGTCTTATTGCGGAGTTAAGCTCCAGACTCGGATACAAGCATCTTCACCAGAACTCACAACATGGGAATCATCAGCGAAACCGAGACCATAAACTCCGCCTAAGTGAGCTCCTTTTATGGTCATGCGTGTGGAAGGAGGTTTGTCAACTTCATATACAATCACACATGTGTCTAACGATCCTGTAGCAACCATACTGCTGTTTGGAGACCAAGCTAGGCAGTTTATGCGGGCGCTGTGGTACAACATGTTCTTGAGTTTCACCTGTAAAAAAAGAGAGACTATATAAAATCAGTGTTTGCATTGGAGAATCATGGACAGTTTCTCAATAATCTTTCTTAATTACCTCTCTGGAGACTCTGTCCCACACAACTGCTTCTCGGTTCACATCAGCTGATGCAATCATAGAGAAATCTGGGGAATAACGTATGACGCTGATGGCGCCTCTGTGTTTCTCAAGAACTGCTTCCTCGGTGAGGGAGTCGCCATTAATGGAATATAGATGGAGTTTGCCGTCTTGGCCACCAATGATGGCTTCAGTTCCATCAGGTGTTACTGCCAAAGCAGTGACAGTGAACCCAAGGTTGATGGTTGACACTACTTTCCCACCACGGAGAAACACAACTCCTGACTCAAAGGTCACCAGTAGGAGATCGGGTGAGAGTGGTGCAAGGCTTAGATCTTTTGGTTGATTTCCAACGTCGATAGACTCTTCGTTTGTGCATTGATCATCTTTATAAGATATCCTGGATATCTGGATAAGTATCACATTGTGAAAGAACGCAAGTTAGTAGCTTAATTCACTAATAACCATGCTTATAGCAATTCTAAATTAAGCGATTAGATCAACTACGAAATAAAAATGTTAGTCACTGCTAGTCGCACACGGTAAAGACAACTTGGCCTTCAATGATGGCTCTTTTAAATTCTCGTAACCACCAGATTATTAGTATATTCTTCCAAAGTGTGAATGATCTTAAGAGACCATTTGGCCTTTAGCATGGACAAAATTACAGAGAGAAAAAATCTCACTCGTTGTTCCGTACATCTATTCATTCTACTAAGCACCAATGTCGAACAATGCTTAAATCAAGGTAACAAGTCCTACATGTGAAAAAAAAAAAAACAGAAGTGGGAACCAATTTACCTTATTGTCATATCCAGAGGTCACAATCTCTTCTTCATGGGCAGCAAAGCACTTTATTTGAGAGTTTTGTGTCCGCTGCAATTTACCGCTAAAACCACGGCCTAGCATCCATTTACATATCAGACCTTCATAGCTACTGGATAATATGTAGTCAGCGTTTCCTTTGAGCACAGCTAAGGAAGAGACGTTCTTCATGTGGCCCGAAAACTGAAAGGGGGATTTATCAAGATCACTTGCTGAGAATATGCTGATTGTGCCACCTAGAGAAACAGTGACGATATGATCGTTCTGCCACAGACACCCGACAAGCATATCATCCACTCCACCTGATGATCCAGGACAATTCAATGTGGTCACCAATGTACCATTACCGTTATCCAAGATTTCCCATACTTTAGCTGACTTGTCTGCAGATACGGTGAGGACCTGGTTGATGATTCAAACATATACAAGGCGTGAGTACAGACACAGTATCAACCATACTGTACTCAAGAATTAAAATATTGAGGATATTTCATTGAGTCTTCATATAACTCATATATCAACAGACTGCAGTGAGTTAGACCAGTTTGCTATTATAATAGACCATATTAAAGCCTAATTGGATGGTGTAGTTTGAATCTAATATGAGATAACCAGACCACTGATTGAGAATACAATACAACAAACAGACATAAGTTAGTACCTGTTTACCATCAGGACTCCAGCTAACTGCATAGATGCTACCTTTATGTCCATCATCAGATGAGAGTTGTCCCAGTTTCTCACAAGTCTTTCCATCATATATGATTCCCTTTTTATCTGAACTTACAGTAATAAACTTACTTCCATCTGGTGCAAACCTCACACAGTTGACAAAGTTTGAATGCTCTCTGTTAACAAACAAACAAACAACAAACTCGTAAACAATTCGGCAACAACACAGATATAAAAAATATTTTCTTTCTGTAAAGAAACGTAGCACATGTTTTTGTGAATATCTGACCTGCTTGAGAGCTTGAACTTGAAAGGAGGACCTTCATAGAAATTCACCAGAAAATCTTCCCCACAAGTTACAATACGAAACGGTCTTGTTGGCTTGAAAGCACAGCTAAGAACCCGCCTAGAATGTCCATCAAACTCTCCCACATTTGATCCTGAATCCCACCTAATAGATGTAAAATGCAGCAAAATTGTGAAGATTCGATGTGATTAGTAAGCTGAGATTCAATCCGATTCAACAAATTCAAAGCAATACCATCAGAAAAAAAAAACAAAATCTTTAGTCTGATCGATCAAAGTCAACACATTTCATTTTCATCCGTTTTACCAAAATCTCAGATTAATACGAACACCAAGCAGAACTTGCTAGAGAAGACTTACACTTAATCTCACTTCATAGAGCTAAGCACGACAAAAAATCAAATTGATCTAAGAACCAAATCAAAATCGCTGTGTACTACTCACATGAAAGCACGAACAAGAGATTTCCCTTTACCATCACCAGAAGCAACGATCCGCATCCCATCAGCTGACCACTGAAGATCATCGATCCGACCAGCCAAAACCTTAAACTCCTTCTTCAACACATGATCGTTGTGAGTCCCCCAGATTCTCACAGTCCCTGATACATCACCCGACGCGATCCACTCTCCGTTAGGGGAGTATCGTGCCACAGTAACTGGATAAGCGTGCTCGCCGTAGATAGAGACCTTTAAGGGGTTGTTGAGGTCGAGAATCACGACGGATCGACCATTAGTGTAGAGGATGGTGTCGGACTTGGAGTCACCGGAGATCAGGATTCCTCGACCTCTCTCCGTTGAAGGAACGCAGGCGTAGGTTTCGGAAAGCTCCATCGTTGGACGTTGATGACTTCACAGAGATCGTTTTGAGTGGTTTTTGGGTTTACGGGAACGAAGAGACCACGCAGACGAAGAAAAGGGAAGGACGGTTTTGAGTCTTTTGAGTTTTGACTTTTTAATTCTTTTAATTAAAAGATAATGTTGTAATAATCATTGTTGCAACATTCACTTCTCTGGCACAAACGGATTATTAATATTAAGAATAAGAAAATTGTGAATTAGTTTGTGTTAGTCTTATAAAAATGCATCTTATTAGAAAAAATGCGATAATAATAGAGATAGAGAGACAAGGTAATAATAGTGGACTCAAAAGTTTTTGACAGGAAATATGCTTGACACAAGATAATCATACATGGGTTATGGATAGAATCACATCAATAAAAAAAATATTAAAATTATGTTTTTTCCCCTACAAATAAAGAGTTTAAAATTGCAACAAAATGATGCAAATGATCATATTAGAGGAATAAAACATGGTAGAACCAAAAACGTGTTGTCTACGATTTCACTATTTACAATGAAACGCACATAGAAAGTATATAATTCCAGACTTCCAGTGATTGATTTGTAAGAAAACCCCTGAACTATTCAGGAATTGTTCTTCAATATTGGAGATCAGTGGAACAAATAATTTCTCTATTAGCTCATGTTTACCATTTGGATTAGTAAAGTTATAGTATTTTTCAAAAGCGAAAAGTCAGTAGTTTATATTTTCCAAAATAGGTAAATATGCGGCCCATGGGTCACTTATTTGAGCCCAACAAGCTATATTTGCATTATTGCGAAGTCAATGAATCGCTAGCAGTTGCACTGGCGCATGAGTGAATTTCTATCTAGACACAACACCACAAGTCTTATCTTATGAAATATCTTTGAAATTTTAATGAAGGGAAGCATTCGATTATTGAATGAAAACATTATGGAACTGTATGAGGAAATATATCAGTCGTGGGGCTTTACATCTCTTGGTCGCATTATCATTTGTAATATAATTATAATATATGGATGAATATGTACTATATAGTTTCGGTGGTTAGCGAGAAGATAAGGAAACATGAGAACAAAGCTGTCACAAAGTCTCTGTCTCTCTCAAACCAGCCACACCACCTCGTCCCCATCACTCACATGCCTTTCTCTATTATTCTTCTCCTCCATATATGATATAATTTCGATTGGTCGCGTTCATATAATTTGATATGACCGAAAATATAGTTGAAATTGTGATATTTCGAATTCTAATGGACAAAAACAATACATTTTTTTTTCTGATGTAATAATGTAAACAAATGGCTACAAACAACAACGACAACAAAAACAAAAGAACAAAATTAATTTACAAAGACGGAAGCCAAAGCCCTCTCTTTATCTATCTGAATATATCACTTAAACTCTCTCAACCAATCACGTAATGCCACTTCATAATAAAATCGAACCACGTGTGTGCCACATCAGCGTAAGTCACCACAACTTTAGTAAGAAGACTAATGTGATGACGCTGTCAAGTAAGAAATGGACCAAGTGTTGCGGATACTGAAGTGAAAGTGACGAGCCGTTGGATAACTCGGAAGAATCGACAGCTAAAGGCATGCCGTCGCTGCCGAGAGCACACGACCGTGGCTCGCCGTCGTGGTTGAGCATGACGGCTCGGAGAACGGAAGTTACAGTTGGGAAGTAAGCCGTACGATTCTTAGCGAGAAGCCAAGTGAGACCCATGAGGACACAGTCTTTGTTGTGCATCTTTGTGGTCCTGTTTCGATCTTCCTTTGATGGGTTTCTTGTTCCCAAAGTTTTCTTCGGGTTTAGCTGCAAACAACAAAAAATTGTTTTATTGTTAAAGTAATGATTGAGGGTTTTAAAAAGTGGAAAACTAGTGGCTAATGGTGGGTTGGTGATTAAGATGCAGAAGAATGAAATCATACGATGGAAGAAAAAAAGGCGCGTGGATATCACGGATTCTTTAAGGGCGTATGTATGTATCAAACTGTCAGATAGAAAAAGAACAAAAAGCTAAAGAACAAAACTTTTCCAAAGTATACCATCCTCCGCCATGGATGATGGACAAGATCAGAAAGAATCCTAGACTACATAATTCCAAATCTTTAGTAAAAACCCTAATGTTTTAAAACACCAAAGATATATCATTGAAAGGGTAAAGAAAAAGTTATCAACTTTGGACCAGATCTTAACCAGTAAATCCATACAAAATTCAGATGCTAAATCACCAAGAACACTAAAGGGTATCTATGAAAAGATGATCTAAAGTTACTACATTTATCTGCTGGACATACATTCTTCTTTCTTCTAATTCCAGCCTAATTCATTTGATCTCCCTCAATGACAGATTCTAACAGAGAATCCAAACATAAGCCATAACTAATTCTGTAAGAGAACAAAACAAGTAAATATTGTAGAGTTAACCTTATAGAGGCTGTTCAAGCACTTGTTGCAGCCAAGTAGAGGAGAATTTCTATCAGCATTGTTGTGGCTTCCACTCAAACAATCACTCTCTAATCGATCAACCCTCTTGTCTCCAATAAGCTTCCCTTCTTCGTTCACTCTAAAAGCCTCCGAACAGCTGAACGGATGCAATCTAATCCCACAGTAGCAGTAAACGACGTCGCACGTCTCGTTCGGTCTCGTCAGCTCAATCCCTCTCCGCCTCAGTGATTTCCCTAATCCTTCGACGCAAGTCTCCGAGTCATCAGGAAGCAATGGCATGTCTTCTACCGCCGTCATCGCGGCGGAGGAAGCGTTTCTTGATGCGGCGGAAATCGAACGGCTCAGAGCTGTGGTTGAGTAGGCAGAGTAAAGCCACGCGCCTAGCACGGGGCAGCATCGTTCCTTGTGGAGCTTTTTGCCGCTGCAAGCTGATTTGATTCCGTGGAAGAGGTCTTCTGGTAAATCGAGTGGGCAGCCGGAGAAATCGGATTGCTCCGGGAAAGCGGGTATAGTAGCGGGTGGGGAAGATTTGATCCGGAATGGCTGTACGGTGACCGGTTCTGGTTTCTGGGTTGGGTTTGGTGAAACTGGTAGAAGAATGGTGAAGAAGAAGATGATGATGAGAGAAATGGAAGAAGGCGCGTGTCGGAACATCGCCGGAGCAATGGAAACAGAGAAAGAGAGAGAGAGATAAGGAGTGAGGGAGTGGAAGAGGTTGTGTAACAAAAATATCAAAAATGGGATCTCGATATATACCAATTTAATACGTGGAGAAAATTATTTGATTTGAATGTATGTAATAATAACATTGATAATCAAACATTCTTGTGAACTTAAATCTATTCACGGTTAAAACTCCCAAACATTTATGATGCTTCATTATTATTTTTATTGGGGATTTCTAGTTTATTTTTTAATGTGTAGGGTAGTATTATAAAAATCTCTGAAGTTGTAATCCATGCAATCCTGGATTTATGAATATATTAGAGAATTAGTAAACTTAATTAGTAGTATAATCTTTTGTTTGTGAATCACGGGACGATTATTCTCCGCATTGAAACTTGAAAGACCACAGAGACTGATCCACAGGCTCACTATTTTTTTAATAATTTCCAATACATAAGAGTTTGGAAGGATTCTATTAGTTTATAACTTCATATCATATACTTCAGTCCTTTAGTTTTTTTATTCATAAACCTAAGAATATATGTAATCTAATCTGTATAGTCGATCAAATTAGCAGAAGAGGATAATATGAATAAATTGTCAAATTATACTTCTAAAAATAGCTTGGTTTTGCGTAATGCAGATGAATTTGTTCGTTGGTAGAAAAAAAAATGCAAATATTTTTTCAAGAATAAAAAAATATTATATAAAACAAAAGAACATGCCATTTATTTCAATCACTACAAAAAGAAGGTATGAAATAAATTTTGTTATGCTATTGTTAACTGTTGTGTCATTTTGGAATCAAAATTATGAGGTGTATCATTCTTTTTTTTTCTTACTTCCATGAAACAGAAAAATTCTAGGACAATTCTTTTAAATAGCACAAAATAAATTTTTTTTACCAAAATAATACATTTTTTTATTTAAGACAAAAATAACATTTTGATTAAAGGACAATTTTCTTATATAGCACAAATCCCCTAATCTCATATTTTTAGAGTTTAGGGTTTATAAAACTCTAAACTCTAAGCCCTAAACCCTAAATCTTACCTCGTACTCCCTAAAAATTATACCCTAAATCCTAAAATATTTAACCCAAACCAACAAATTAACTTATTATCTTTTATAAAAATGATATTTTTGTTGTAAATGAAAAAGCGTGCTATTTTTGGAAAAAACTTATTTTGGTGTTATTTGAAGAAATTTCTCAAAATTCTAACCTTAGTAATCTCAAAAGAAAAAAGAACTCTAACTTCATTATTTGTTCCAGGGGGTTTTCTAGTTTCCTTTAATTTTTTTGATAAATATGTTTTGTTTTGTTTCTTATCACGTTGAAGAGGTATGAACGCATTTAAATCCACTAAAACACTACGATTAATCTCGAAATTAGTTACTTATGGTCATGAAATATACTAATAGTTTATACATATCCATTTTCCTACAAAGTACTGTTGTCGGACGCGGTAAAAAGGAAAAAGAAGGAATAATGTGGGAGCTCCCATGTTAAAAAGGTAACGTCAGGCACGCGAATGCTTCTAGTAGTGAAAGCTGCTTCAAATCTAACATTACAATTCCCTTTTTCGGGAACAAATATATCTATTAATGCAAGAGACAAGAGATGGTTACAAATGGTAGTAGATCAATAAACTCACTGTGTTCAGATTTTTTCGTATCAAACTAAACTTATTCCCTCATTTAGGATCGACTATAGATAGATAAAGAGAAAAGAAAAAAAAAACTTAGTATTGCATTGTGGCCTACTTTAAAGTTGGTAATTTTAATTTATTTATGATAAATGTATAGCTCGTAACAGTATTTTCACCAGCTCTAAAGCGATTAGTTTACCAAAAGAGAACAAAGAAAAAGCAAATGGGACGACGACCAAAAAGAAGAAAATCAACAGTTAATCAAAATGATTCTATATCATTTGGGGATGAAGTTATCATCACACGCACATATAATATAATATATAGTTCGGCGTAGGCATATATATACGGGACAAGAAGATGTACTTAATACACAAACTTCAACTAATAACTTTTATAGCCTGATAAGGTCAAATCATTGGCAAACATAAATCCAGGGTTAACGTGTAATAAAGCCAAACGTCTGGGGGAGGGTATTTCCGCAATTCTTCTTAAATTATTCTCCATCCATTTAGTTCATAGCTCATGTCTCTCAGTGTTGAAGACAATTAAGGTTAAGTTGTTTTGTTCATAACTCACTCTTGTCTCTCAGTGTCTTTATAGATTAGTTTGTAATTGTCTTAAGTACAGAACCAGAGAGAAATAATACCATTTCTTCTTCTTCTTCTTCTTCTCTTCCTCCTCCTATGAGAGAGATGTCTATAAGAATTGTAGAATCAGCCTTCTACTCTTAGCAACAAGTTTCACTCCCCAATATCTGAATCAAGTGTGGAGAGCCGCGACCTTTTGAGACAAAGCATCAACTGTATCACTGTTTGATTCTCCGTGCTGCGAAAATCAACAATGTGAAGAACTAGTGTATACAAACTTTTACTATAGATATATATTATGTAATGCTTCTTGGTTTTTCTACCTCGGACTTGATTCTCTGTTTCACGCCAATGCATTTAGAAGCGCTGATGCTGGCACTTTTCAGCAAGCTACGAGCGCTGTAACCCGTCTGACTTGTCCCATTCCTGTAATCTGAGCCCTCGTGTTGTGACGTTGGAGGGCTTTCGAGGGTCATGGCTAAAGAAGCTGCGGATCTGTTCTCGATATCGTGATTATGTGATTGATTTTCTTCCTTAGGAGCAGGGACTCTCTCTCTGAAACAGAATGGTACCAACACAACACAACTAAATGAGATGGTGCGAATTTTATAAGAAACAGCGAACTCGGACAACATTCAAATCAGTTTTACTGACAAAACACCAAAAAAAATCGTATACCTAGGCAAGGAAGCGTGTTGGCGTTGAAGTGGGGAACCTCTCTCACCCTTGCCGTAATTTTCCTCAAGATGTGCAAATTGTCTCTTAAACCGATCAACACCACTGCTTTGTCATTTGGATTACAATATCTTTATCTTACTTCTCAGAATTCGTAGATAATTTTGTAATACAGATTCTAAATGTTATCATATATACCTTGGGTACATGAAACTAGTTTGTTCTCCACCACGAAGATATTCTTGCAGCATCTGAGGATGATACTCTAATATCTACCTTGTTTCAAATTCAAATTTAGTAAGAATTACGATTAACCGAAGGAGTTTTTGCCAGAAAAGACTTCAGAGCTTAAGTGCTTAACCAATCAAAATAAGTATAATGAAGCAAAAACAGCATGAGATTAGTGTACCTCTCTATAGATCAATTCTCTCACATCTTCTTTCATTATCTTCCGTCTTTCAAACTCAAACTCGAGTTTTGGAATCGGTTGAGTAGATGGTTCCCGATCCACGTTTGCCAGACCATGGAAGTAAGGATCTGCCAGTGCCTGTATACAGTCACACACATACACATGTATATATAAATGTTTTCTTATCTGAGAGCAATTTAAGCCGCTCTGAAACTTTGAAGTGCAAACACTAGAAAAAACTAGCATAGAGGAGCTTTACCTCTTCAGCTGTCGGACGGTCTTTGGGATCAAATGCAAGAAGACGGTGTAGCAAGCGAAGGGCCAACGGGTCTACATGAGGAAATTTGTGAGTGAATGGAACTGGCGGTTTTCTCCTCATATTGCCAAGATATCTCCTTGCCTTTTCATTACGAATCTGCAACGAAACAAAACATTGACCATCATTACAGGAAATAGAAAACTGGTCCAATCATGGTCTAGTATTATTATAACACTAACATTCTCATGTTTCTGTGGCCACATACCTATGTGAGGTTTCCTACCAATTAATACTAATCTAACCCGAGCCACCCTACTTGCCACGAAACCGTGGCTGGGAAGTACTAGCAAACAAATAGTCATGATATACAAAACTTCTAACTCGTAAGTCATGAGACATAAAGAAACTCCAGAAGCCTACTTGTAGCAAACAGAACTTGATGAACTTTACCAACTAACCCTTGAAATAGCTTCGGGAGGAGGAGTGCCGAGCACATCAGTCATAATGTCCAATTGGTGCACCACATTCTTCCCAGGAAACAATGGCTTCCCAGTGAGCATTTCTGCAAATATGCATCCTATGCTCCATATATCAATGGCAGGAGTATACTGCAGCAAAGAAAGAAAGAAAAATTCGATTTAACCCTCAAATTGTGATGCCATAATATGTTAAACAGACAATTTGTGGAAAAAGAAAACAGAGAATTAAATTTTACTCTGGAAAAGAAAGAGCCACAGAGTTCTGGTGCACGGTACCATCGTGTAGCAACATAGTCCTGCAAAGAAGGAGAAACCATTTGATCACAACACTTGATGCATTAGAGATTATTAAAACTAAACTTGTGATTTCAGTCTGTAGCATACAGTCCAGAATATAGCCGAAGGTGCATCATTAAACGACACTCGAGCAAGCCCAAAGTCGCAAATCTTCAACTTGCAATCAGAGTTGGCTAGAATATTTTTAGGCTTCAAATCACGATGAAACACATTGGCTGCAACAAAGCAAAAAGGTTTTCTTCAGGTTTAGTGGAAAAACAGTAATGGACTTTAGAAACTACAGAACCATAAGTTTCTCGAGCTAAGGCACTTGCCTGTGTGTATAAATTTCAGACCACGAAGAAGCTGGTAGAGGAAAAATTGGTAATGCTCAGGTGTAAGATCATCGTTCGCCTTGATAACTTGGTGAAGATCTGATTCCATCAGCTCGAAAACAACATATATATCTCTAAACTCACGGCGTGAAGGAGGAAGCATTACATGCTTTATCTCCACTATATCAGGATGCCGGAGCAACCTGAGAAGCTTGATCTCTCTTAGAATTCGTGTTGCATCAGAGACGTGCTCAAACACATCATTGATTTTCTTAATGGCAACCTTTTCGCCTGTATGCGTGTCGATTGCAGATGCCACAACCCCATAACTTCCTTTCCCTATAACTTCTTGAATTTGGTATCGGCTGGCTTCACCGTATTCTGTAAAGAACTCAGTCTCCAGTGCACCCTGTGATCGTACCAATTACAATTTAGATTGGAAAGAAGAAAAATTGAGACTCAGGATGAGAGTAGAGGCAAAAACCAATTAAGAGGCAAAGCAAAGGAAACATAATGAAAAAGAAACCAAATCAACACTGTAGCATTTCTGCTAGTTCTCCAAATTCTACAGATCATATGTATCTTCTACGCATATAAGAGAATCAGGATGAGAGTAGAGGCAAAAACCAATTCAGAGCCAAAGCAAAGGAAACATAATGAAGAAGAAACCAAATCAACAATGTAGCGTTCCTGCTAGTTCTCTAAATTCTTCAAATCAAATATATATGGTACCAGAGATTGAGGATCAGAGTATAGGGCATCAGAAGCCAGCCGAGGTGAAGGAAGCATAATCATGAAGCAACCAAATCCACAATGTAGCATTTTTCCACAACAAAAAAGTATTGACATATGAGACTAAAGATCAAAATATTTGATAGCTCCATAATTCAAATCAGAACAAAGATCCAAATGATCAGAGGTGGCTTGCATTTCCACCATTTAAGCAAAGAAACACCATGAGAATTGGATAAGAATCCCAAGAGTGTTTCCACTATTCAAATCTAATAGCTTAAAACCAGTAATTATACAATGTTTTGCTACAGCTCCTTCCCAATGTAATTGGAGAAGAAATTGACCCAAAAAAAGCAACAAAACGTATGAGGTCCAAAATCAATCGTAGATTTCAATTCTGAATCTGGAGAAACCAAAGAGAGAAATGAAACGACAGATCCATGGGAGCATTAACACAACATTTATAAGAATTGCTCTTCTTTATAAAAAAAACGAACCTTTTTATGAGGATCCATATGAATATAATTCCTTCTTGGAACCCTAATGCACTTTAAACCAGACAAATCAAAATCTCTAACAAGAGCGAATCTTCTCGTCTCTTCTTCAGCTCGTTTTTCTTCTCCTCCTCCTCCTTGTTCTTCTTCTTCTTCTTCTTCTTCTTCTTCTTCTTCTTCTTCTTCTTCTTCTTCTTCTTCGTGATTTCTGTAAATAGTTGTGAGCTGAGACCGCAAATTACTCACAGATAATCGACCAGTAGAACCAGAGTGACGAGAGCTATTGGTTAGATGATTAGAAGCATTCCGAGAATGAGGATTATTATTAACGTTGGCGCTGTGACTAGCACCCATCAAACACCTCCACCACCACTTTTTTTTTCTTTCTTTCCTTTCTTAGACTAATTTTTTTATTTAGCAATAATTATTATTATTATTATCATTGATTGACAATAATAATTATTATTAGTAAATGTTTCAAGTCGTTTCGACGCACGAATCTCTCAGGTATGGCGTACTTCTCTCTTTTGATTCGCCATTATTTTTGTTTATTTTTTTGTTTCCTGTTTGATTCTCTTGTCCGAAGGATGCGGAAGGAAGAAGAAGAGTGGAAAAAAAAAGGAAGAAGATGAGAGGGTTTGGCACGTGCACCGCACGTGAAGTGTGTGCTTCGCTTTTGTTAAAGGGTATGTTTGACTATTTACATGCCTTTTTATTTTTAATAACTTTATTCACATGACGTGGCTTTTTCCTCTCTCTCGTCGTTTTCAAATTTCGGTTTATTACAACTAAAACCCCTTCAATTGATTTTATATTCAAAAATGGGACCGTGACCGAACCATATTAGGAAAATTAGGCTAACAAATATCGTAAAACTGTTTAGATAAGGACTACGTATTTTAATTTTTATAAATGTCAAAAATGCCAAAAAACGTGTTTTCGGAAAATATAATTTCATTCATTTGAGAATGAAGGCAAAAAACGGTGAAGGTGGTGGGTGGGGCCCGTTGTCCTAATAATAAAAGAAGGATTTGTTTGAAGACGCCAGCCAATCTCTGCACTGTAACTCTTCGAATGCACGTCTCCGTCGTGAGTCGACGACCCAAATAAGGCAAACATAAATAATTCAATTTTTTCATTTAAAAGAAAAAATTCATTTTTAAAATCGAGCGAAAAAAAAAGGATAAAAATTAACTTTTAATTGTGCACGTAGATAGGCCCAGCTAGTGTTGATGCACATTACCCAAGTAAGCCTTTGGGGTTGAAGGCTGATAATTCGGCCCGTTAACATATGGGAATAATGTTCACTTATAAGACACGTCACCGTCCACATTTATGTATTATCCGTTTAAGAAAACGGCCAGCTTACAATATTACAACGGCGCCCGTCACTTTTCTATTGCTTTTGTACTGCTTAAAATCTTAATCCAACTTGATACCATTTCGTTTTACGAAAGTTAGCAATATAGCCTTTTACTGAAGTAGTAACAAATTACTAATAAAAAAGTTCAAAACAATACTATATTTTACATGAATCTTATTCTAAACATAAACACCTAATACCGTTAACCATTATGATTAATTACTACATAGAAATTAGAAACATAACAAAGATGAGTGGAAGACCTTTTTCATGAGAAGTTTTCATTAACAGTTCCATGAATAGAAAATCAAACTTTATTCTTTTAAACAATAATATTTGTTTCTCTCCTTCTATATATTTAGTAGCATCCAAAAACACTTGCTGAAAAATTTAAGTTTTATTTACTATTCATATACTGTTCATGAAAACCTTTTTACTACAATGAACAAAGACAATCTCATTTTGTTTCTATCTAGTCATTTGTAACCGAAAAGGTTATAATTTCTACCATGCATATAAATATATATAAATATAGATGGTTAGAACTTGGAATTTATGAATTGGACTTCCCTAAGACCAAATTTTCGCCGACGAAAATATAATTACATATAACTTTGCAAGTAACATATAGTCACAAATCGTGACACACAATATAACAATGACTGGGCTAACCACGGACGAGCCGATGTAAATACAACCAAAGGGCTTATGTTTTCTAAGAGATGAGCAGCTACATTAAAGCTTCTAATGATATGAACTAATTATTTCAAGGAATAACAATATGCTAATTGAACACGAATAATTATAAAATCACATAATAGAAAGAAGAAGAAAATCGCACTATGTGCTACTATGCAACATATACTTTTATCCGGTTGAAAGATAACTAATTATTAGTAATTCTGAACATATACTGAAAAGTGTAACTCTAACATCCCAATTCGGAAATTAGGGGTGTGTCGATCGACACGGGCACACTTTACCTTTGGAATCGTAAAGTGTGTGTCGATCGACACACATGGTGTATGTCGATCGACACGAC
>VBRH01000147.1:0-19676 GCA_014578085.1 Cardamine resedifolia
ATATATATATATATATATATATATATATTAAGGTCACATATGATGGCTGCCTTTTCTGCTAAAACTTGGCCCACTTTCACCGTCTGCTGCTTTTAAAATTATTGGATTTTGTTCTCTTTCTAGCTAGTATGGTCATAGGTTAATAACTAAAATCTCTTTTCACAATAAAAAATAACACAAGGATAAAATATTGGAAAACGTTGTTTTTTGATAAAGAGGAAAACGTTGTTTATAACGGTTTATATGAATTTTTTTACCATAACATGATACATGCTAATCATCATAGTGGGAACCACGATTTATATATGAAGGAAAGTGGTGTAGACCGGCGGACCGACGTACGTGTGATGCTCGTCTGGTGATGCGATGCACGTGTTGTGATTCGGGGAAAACTACACGGCGAGTGATAGTTGACAACCTCGTGCGATGTTCGGCGAGAACGCGACAATCTTCCTCGACGATGTTCGATCAGTGAGACGAACAACAGGCGGTGCAATGAATGGGTATTACGTGGCGAAAAACACGAGTGATACAGGATGCGAGAAGACGATAATCGATGGTGTAACACGGTGGCGAAGATCGAACAGTGACACGGACAAACTCGACTGAAAACTCGATCGATACACGAATGGCAGGCGCGCGATGATCGTTCAGCGAGATAGCGATGCACGGTTGGCGATCGGTGTAACACGAGGCAGAACTGGGTGCTGGGATCCGAGTAGACGGTGGTAACACGCGGTCTGGTGGATGTTTTGATGGTCGAAATGGAACGAGATGGCGCTGGTCCGGTGGTGGTAACACCTTCCGAGTTCAGCGAGTGAGTGGTGATGATGAACGAAAAGAGGAGGGATCGTTAGACACCACAAAGTTGGTGAAAGAACTTTGATAAGTCTGGGGTACTCGAGTTATCAAGCGAATCTCACGCAAGATAGACAAGAGCGGCTAGGGTTTTGTTTGCTAAGAAAATTCGATGCTTTATTCAGAGGTAGGTTAAAATATACAACCGAGAATGAGCTTTATAAAACGGTGGGTGGCTTTTTGGCCGAAAAATCCAAATAAGGAAACAACGAAAAAAGACAACACGTAGTCTAAACACTCTGTTACAAACGCTGGGACGTTCTATGACTCAAAGAAATAAAATATAAAATCCTGCAAAATAAACATGAAACACTCGTAAGTTTAAAACTAAAATTCAAAGACTCACATTGCTTCCTTCGTGATGATGAAGAGTGTTGGTTCTTGAACCCCTTGTAGAATCGGTAAGAAAACTATGGATGACGCCTTGAACGGTCCGAGTGATGTTGGTGATAAGTCATCGTCTTTCATCATGGTTTATTCGGGTGTTGGTTATCTTGGCGTCTCTTGAGCAATCTCCTTAGTGAGAAGTGTTCTTTTCAGCTCCTCGTGCTCGATTAGGGTAATGAAGCTGTTCACAAACTTGTTAAAGTCTTCCCTTACGCTTTTAACTCCACCTCGTGTCTTGAGGCTTTTCTGTAGTTGTGGCATCGAAATGACACTCGTCGTGTTTTCCACGTTGTTTGTATGTAGATCCCCATCAGAAAGCACTGAGGAAAAATAATAGTGAATTTTATGAAAGATCATAAAATCAAGGTTTTTTACTAAAGATTGTAAATATATATGATAAGTTGAGAGGAACTGATCGTGGTTCTATGTCATCCAGCCGGAAGAAACCAAAGATAGTATAAAAAAGTAAAAACACACACACACACAAAACTGATGCCATCCGAAAGAAACCAAGGAATTTCTTATGTATTTGGTCGCTTAGTCCATATATTAGATGCATTTATTGATCCCCTTGATGTTAGAAAAAAAAATATCCAGATAAATTTTAAATTAGCTTGCATTATGTGCCATGTATCAATTATCAATCCTATAGTTTAAGAATTGAAAATTAAACTAAACGAGTATTTGACATCTCAGCAGGACGAAATAGATTTGATAACTACTTGGTTTTGATTTGGAAATAAACTAAAAGAGTCTACGAGCAGAAGCAAGTTGTTTGACAATTCATAGTCTTCATAACAGCGATTGCTTTCGTAAGCCAGCGACTTCTCTGCTTGATTATTTCTTGCAAGTATCCATAACCATAAGTGCGTGTATATATATATATATATATATACAAACAAATATTATGTTACAGATATTTTCTGGAATATTTTTAATGCTATTATTACTAGAGTGATTAATTACCTCTTATCGTCTTCAAGAATCAAGACATGTGGTCTTGGACTGTTGTGTGTTGACCCGGCTTCTTTCAGGAACCTTAGTTAATGCTTTCTGAATACTGAAAATGCTTTTGTTATAGTAAACCTCTTAATTTAATTTGTGGAAAAAAAATGAAAATCATAGATTTAATTAGTTAACTTAAATCTACTAAGAATCCTCAAATGATCGGATTTCAATTTTCTGATCTTATACGTGAAAAAACATCCGCACACGTGTATAATCATTAAAGACAGTGATAATATCGATAAATCGATCCGTAACAAGCTTACAATAATTCGTCTCTTGGGTGATTACAAGTTTGATAACACCCTAATCCGGTGGTTTAGCACCCGCCATATTCTCTGAACTTATGCTCTGTAAATTTTTATTTGGCTTTCAAAATATCAGAAACAATGCAAGGCACTTGTGACATTAGCCAAGTAAGAGGAAAACACTCTCATTGTTGGCTAAACTCTGATCCCTACCTCGCAGAGTGAAATGCACTTACGGATTTATAAGAAAAAAAATGCAATTAATATTGATGGGTTTATCAGAAAACAAAAGAAACTGTTTTATATTACCGAATCTCAGTGTAAACTATTGGCCGTGTATATAAACTATCGGTGTATATTTTATTATTTAGCTCGTATCATATGATATCAAACAAATATATTAATTATCTCGTTGAGTGTTTTTTTTTTTTTTTTTTTTTTGTAATCTTGTTTATACCATCAGGTTACAGAACGATAGAATATATGTATGCAACTATAAATTGAAATACATACACATTATTTGAGCTGTCTTATGAGTTCCATCCTCAAGATCAAGTAGCAACAACAGTCAACAAAGCTCACATGGAGACATGGGCAACAATTCGCCTTTTTGCAATAATTACCTTTAGCCCCTCCATTTTTTTTTCTTTATTGTGGTCGTCCTTTTTGTTGGTAGAGTAATCCAAATAAATTCAATAATTCATAGTTAGTTACATATTTAAATAGAAATTATGTATCATTAGTTGTCGTTTGTTCTACTGATATTTTTTTTTGTCTCTAAAAACTAAAAAGAAACATGAAATGTAATGATACATAGCAGTTTTCCCATAATCTCGGACGATTATACCCTCTTCATAGGACTCTGAGTTCACACACACACACGTCTATTTAAGACACGGCTCATTACCACAAGTTGTTATTAGTATACTCAATCCTCACAACTCTCTCTCTCCTCACTCGGTCTCTCTAAATGACAGGTTTAACGCCGGAAACCCAAGCAGTCGCGGCGCAGCCACCGGTGAAACATGTGCCGGAGTTAGGCCTTCCGGCTAAACCACCAAAGAGGAACAAGTATGCATTCGCGTGTGCAATCTTGGCTTCCATGACTTCCATCCTCCTCGGTTATGGTTGGTCTCTTTTTCAGTCAACGCAAAAAAATGAAATATCGAACACTAATTATGCATACACATATTCTTTATTGATTCCTTTTAAAATTTTTTGTAGATATAGGAGTGATGAGTGGAGCAATGATTTATATAAAGAGAGATTTGAAGCTTACTGATTTACAAATCGGAATTCTCGCCGGAATCCTCAACATCTATTCCCTTTTCGGATCTTGCGCCGCCGGAAGAACCTCCGACTGGATTGGTAGGCGTTACACCATAGTGTTGGCCGGAGCCATATTCTTCGCCGGAGCTCTCCTCATGGGATTCGCCACTAACTACGCTTTCCTCATGTTTGGGAGGTTCGTCGCCGGAATAGGCGTCGGTTATGCGCTCATGATTGCACCTGTTTATACCGCCGAAGTCGCTCCGGCATCTTCCCGCGGCTTCCTCACCTCCTTACCCGAGGTATGTTTTACTGTTTTAGAATTTTTGCCAACACCAAATCTAACTTTTTTCTGTTAATTGAATTTATAAAATCACTAAAATTTATTTTCTATGACTTAGTTGATAGGGCATGGATAAACATGAAAATAAATCATTTAATTTACCTAGAAAATTAAACATTCATTTTTGTGGAACAAAATAAATCCTACAGTAAAAATCTATTTTT
This sequence comes from Cardamine resedifolia, assembly GCA_014578085.1. Lineage (NCBI taxonomy): Eukaryota > Viridiplantae > Streptophyta > Magnoliopsida > Brassicales > Brassicaceae > Cardamine > Cardamine resedifolia. Next base: position 4,275 of record VBRH01000147.1, read on the forward strand.
CTTCGACACCTGCGATTTAGGATTGCTGTAAAAAACTTGGGAATTATCTCCACTTTTGTGTCTTATTACCAAAGATTTTGTTTATTTGTTTGTGACGTGTACAGGTATTCATCAACGCCGGAATAATGCTCGGCTATGTATCAAACCTTGCCTTCTCGAATTTCCCTCTGAAGCTGGGATGGAGATTCATGCTCGGAATCGGAGCCGTACCTTCCGTTATACTCGCGGTCGGCGTTCTCGCTATGCCGGAATCTCCACGGTGGCTCGTTATGCAAGGCCGTCTCGGCGAAGCCAAACGCGTTCTCGACAAAACATCTGATTCCGTCACCGAATCAGCTCTTCGCCTCGAAGACATCAAACAAGCCGCCGGAATTCCCGCCGATTGCCACGACGACGTCGTTCAGGTGTCGAGGAAGAACAGCCATGGGGAAGGAGTTTGGAGAGAGCTTCTAATCCGTCCAACTCCAGCCGTCCGTCGTGTTATGATCGCCGCAATCGGAATCCATTTCTTCCAGCAAGCTTCAGGAATCGACGCCGTGGTTCTCTTCTCGCCTCGAATCTTCAAAACCGCCGGGCTCAAAACCGATCACCAGCAGCTTCTAGCGACTGTAGCTGTAGGAGTAGTGAAGACATCGTTCATACTAGTCGCCACTTTCCTCCTCGACAGAATCGGAAGACGACCATTGCTTTTAACCAGCGTCGGAGGAATGGTACTATCTCTAGTGACTTTAGGAACATCTCTAACGATTATAGACCAGTCGGAGAAGAAAGTGATGTGGGCTGTTGTGTTAAGCATAGCGACGGTGATGACTTACGTAGCTACGTTTTCGATCGGAGCTGGACCCATAACTTGGGTTTACAGCTCGGAGATATTCCCATTGAGGTTGAGATCACAGGGATCGAGTATGGGTGTGGTGGTGAATAGAGTGACGAGTGGTGTGATCTCGATGACATTTTTACCGATGTCGAAAGGGATAACGACCGGAGGAGCGTTTTACTTGTTTGGAGGGATTGCGACGGTGGCTTGGGTTTTCTTCTACACTTTCTTGCCGGAGACGCAAGGGAGGATGCTTGAGGATATGGATGAGCTTTTCAGTGGTTTCAGGTGGAGAGATTCTAAGAGTAAACCTAAGGGTAATCCCGAGAAGATAAGTTCGAACCCCGAGGTTGAGATTGGACCCAACAAACAGTGAGACTTTTTTTTTTTATTATTGTCTTCTAGAATTTGGAGGGAAGATACACAAAAGAAAGTTGTAGAAATTTGATCAGATATGTAATTTGAACGAAATGAAAAAAAACGGAAATTAATAAACTTTAATCTATTTTGTGTTTCCTTATCAAAAAACGAGTATTAACAGACCAAAAGTGAAAAGAGTTTCAATAAGCTATATTCAGGTAGGCAAATCCCCGAGGAAAAAAATCGAAAAACTAACTAAATCACAGAGTTGAAGGTCCTATGAACTAAATTGCTAGAGGATAAACAAAATCATAGAATTGATTTTAACTTATCTATAACTCACATGACACTCGAATTCGAGTTTTGACTTTTGGTGAACGAAACACTAATAAGAGACCACACGAAACCAAATATAAAAAAGCAAACAATAGTTTTGATACGTTTCAAAAACACCGAATAGTTTTTTTTTAGAGACAATATTTCACAACAATGTATCGCCAAGTTTTCGACATGACGAACATGTAAAAGATCACAAGAAGCATGATAACGTAAAAAAACTCACAAATGAAATAACTACTAACAATTCTTGGTTTTTTTTAGGGTTCCTTCTTTGTTTTGGCTCATCCCTTTTTACCCACAGAAGGAAAAATTTACAACATATAATACTTTAGAGATAGGCTTGTGAAAAGAGATGATGGGAGGAGAGATCTCTGGTGATAGTCCTCAGCATTCACAACCTGTAGACCTCTGTTGATTGCTCGTTCCAACATCGATTGTGTCTGGCAAGTATCTAGCAAAAAGGAAAAGACGAGAGAGTGTTGAGACCAAACCGCAATTTAAAAAAGATCTATGGAGTATGAATTGTGTTTTTGAAACTTACAGTTCTTCCTCTTCTCCGCTCTTCAACGCGTTCTTGGCAATGCATTGGAAAGCTTCCTCCACATTGGTGCCTTCCTTGGCAGAGGTCTCAAAGTACGGAATGTTTCCCTTTGACGCACACCAAGCTTTAGCCTTTTTCTCTGAAACCTGTCATCAAGTGAAAGTTTGTATTTGGATATTAATGCTACATCTCAGTTGAAATTCATGAACAATGGCAAAATTAGCTTAAGCACATACCACTCTGCTGTTTCCACCATCCACGTCAACCTTATTTCCAATAAGAACAAATGGAAAATTCTCTGGATCTGATGGGCTCGCCTGCAACAGATATCAAACTCACGTTACGGATTTGCTTGCTTATTGTGAAAATTCTGTCTATAGGGGTGAGAAAATGCACAAATATGTTACCTGGATCAGAAATTCTTCCCTCCAGTTGTTCAGATTGTCAAATGACTTCATGGAGTTGACATCATATACAAGAACACAGCAATCAGCACCACGGTAAAAGGCTACACCAAGGCTCTGAAACCTTTCCTGTCCAGCTGTATCCCAGATCTGTAATAAACCCATTGAAAAAAGAAAAGACAGGAACAAATGAGCTTTGTTATCCAGCTCACGCAAGGAAGGTAGTTCACACCAATGTGAAAGGTTGACCACTGTGGACTGAGACACGAAACTTGAGCTAAACTAGCTATGTCTTTCATTGGTATGCTAGTTATCAAGAAAACTCATTCAAAACCCACATGAAAATATTACGATGACTGGTCTCGTTCGAATCTAATCAAGTCATCAAGTAATTTACATGATTCACAACCTCGCGAATTCTGCCAAACAACGTGAATAATTTCCCTGACACTACCGCAACACTAAGTTAATGTAGGTACAAGGTGATCCTGAGGAAGTATATAAACTTATGTACATGGTTCAAAAACAAGGTTGGACTTAAAGCTTTTAGCAGAAACTTCTTAATTAATTAGCTTTCTAAGCTAATACCTTCCGATCAGATTCAACAACTCTCTTTTGAATACAACACCAGCACCATTGAGCTATGGACATGCAACTTACTTCAAATTTTTTTTGAGTAATTGACTAATAAAGCACCTGTAAAGTGAAAAGTCGATCTTCAAACTGAACTTCTTTGGTCAAGAAGTCAGCTCCAATGGTTGCCTTGTACTGGTTGCTGAACTTTTTATTAACATACTGATTCATCAAAGAGGTTTTTCCTACCCTGCAATACCAAAAGTTAGAGAAAGTCCATATTAGTATCACTCAAATATATAGATAACAACGGATCATCTCAATTTTAAAAGAAACTTGGAAAGAACATGCAAAAAATACAAAAGAAAGCAAAGAAGTTTGCAACTTCATGATGTTAATGGAATACTAACAAGTAAAAAATCAAACATAAATTTTAACTGAAAACAATATATAGACTAAAATAGTGGTATAGTAAAGTCAAGTTAGCAGCTTTTAGGTTCGAGACTAGGTCATCTCAGTTTTTTTCAATTTAGCAAAGAAAATTTCAGATATATTTATGATCAACAACAACAACACCCATGAAAACAAAACGCTTTATTAAAAAATCAGATCAATTATTATAATTTGTTGATTAACCAAACAAAGAAAACAAAATTCAGCAGTCACCTAAGAGATCAACAAATCATATTGAATCTAAACTTTGAAGGAAACGAAATAAACAAAACCGAGCTAAATTTCACAAAATCCGAGCTAAATATCAAAAACCCAGAAAATGAAACCACCCAATTACACATCGGAGAACTCAAAATCACCAGTACAAACACATATATATCAGATACAATCATAAGAAAAAAAAAAAAGAGTATCTGGCAGAAATCTAACCCGCTATCACCGAGGATGATGACTTTGAGGAGGGTACGTCTACGTGACGGCATCGAATCGGATCTGAAGAGAGATTGAAGAGAGCTCAGCGATCTCTGTGGAAGAAGGTGTTTTCTCTGTGCCCCTGAAGAGTCTAAGCTGTTCCTGATCTGTCCTGTTATTTCTTAGGCGACTAGTATTTTGTCCTTTATATAAAAAAGAGAATAATAATTCTGTTATTTATTTATTTTACTTAGAATAATTATATAACTTTGATATATTCATCAAGCAGCTCTCGTAGCTCAGTTGGTTAGAGCATCGTCTTTAAATATAAAATTATTAAAATTTGAAGAATTCGAGTTAGATACTTTTGAGAGGATGTCTTGAAAATGATGGAGTGTTTTTAAATATAAAATTAATAAAAATTGAGTAAAAAGAAGAGAGAATGTTTTTTAGTAAAGTTTTTAGTAAAAAAAAGAGAGTTTTTATATTTTTATTATTTTTTTACTGGGAAGACATCTACCATTTATGTGCAATGAGGATGGTCTTAGACCATCCGTTTACTAAGCGGGAGGTCTTGAGTTCGACTCTCAACGAGAGCATGCTTCTCTATATATATATTTTAATTTTCCCACTTTGTCTTACTTTTCAAATTATTTTACCGTTGTTATTTGTTTTGGTAAAACCAATCATTTTACTTTTAATAAACACAACGAGTTCTTGATTGTAATTGAATCCTTTTTTTTCCCTCATATTTAGTTTTCTTGTTTTTTGATAAATCAAATAACTTACTGCAAGAACAATTTTTCAAATTTAGTTGTACGATACATAATTTGCATGGCTGTATTAAAACCCAAATATAGAGACCCTACAAAAAGAAGACATTACCAATTCAGAAAAAAAAAACAACAAAATAATTGAAAGCACTCTTTAAAAATAGAATTTGAAACACACAAAGAGCTTTTGTGTTTTTCTTTGTTCATCTCTCTCTTTCTCGTTAAAAAAAGAAAAAGGAGAGAGCTTTACAACAAAAATAAATATAAAAAAGAAAACACCGACCGAGAGATTATGGCGGAGGGGCAATCCCCGGAGAATTCACCGCCGTCACCTCCACCTCCATCTCCCACCGACAGTCAACAACAATCCTCTCCTCCGCCTCCTAATTCCTCCTCATCTCCTTCACCCTCACCACCAGCTCCTCCTCCTCCGGATAATTCCTCCGGTGGTTCCTCCTCCTCACCTCCACCGCCTTCTTCAGGCTCACAATCTCCACCATCGCCACAACAAGGAAACAATAACAATGATGGCAACAACAATGGTAATAACAACAATGACAACAACAATGGTAATAGCAACAATGGTAATAACAACAATGGGAGTAACAATGACAACAACAAAAATGGTGGAAACAATGGTAATAACAACAATGGGAATAATAATGACAACAACAACGGGAATAACAACAAAAATAATGGAGGAGGAGGCAATAATCGTTCACCACCGCCTCCTTCGAGAAGCTCCGACCGTTCCCCACCGAGAGCGCTGGCCCCACCAAAATCAAGCGGTGGTGGCTCCAACAATGAACCGAGCACAGGTGCTATCGTAGGAATTGTGGCTGGTGCTGGATTGTTGTTTCTTGTTATGATATTGTTCTGCGTCTGTTGCTGTCGTAAGAAGAAAAAGAAACATCAAATGCCGTATTATGCAAGCAACGGTTTCGCCACCGGCAAAAGTAAGTAATAAGACACATGAAACTTAGCCTAGTTTATAGTTTAGAACCATTTCTTGTGCACCAAGCTAATTAATAAACTAACTCATTAAAATCACCATAAGAACTTTCAAATCACATTCCATAATACTTTTGAAATATCATAGAAAACATGTTCGGGGTACAGTTTTTGAGTTTCATAATGTTATGAAACATTGTAGTTAAAATCATGATTTTTTTTTGTTTTGTTTTGTTTCCGTGTTACCCAAGAAACAAGGTCAAAACAAGTCTGTTTGTTTATTTTAGGTGATCAATACCAACAACAACATTACAATAACCAAAGCGATCACGTAATGAATCTGTCTAATCAATATCCTGGACCAAACGGGAACAATAACTGGATGAATTCTCCGCCTCCACCACCACCTGGAAGCTGGCAACCATCTCCACCACCACCGCCGCTCGTATCAGGCGGTGTAAACAACGGAAACAGCAGCGAAATGAGCTCAAACTACTCAGGTCCACACGGTCCGTCTCTACCACCACCTCATCCTTCAGTGGCTCTAGGTTTCAACAAGAGCACATTCACCTACGACGAGCTAGCTGCTGCAACTCAAGGCTTCTCTCAAGGAAGATTGTTAGGTCAAGGCGGGTTCGGGTATGTTCACAAGGGAATACTTCCCAATGGGAAAGAGATTGCGGTGAAGAGTCTGAAAGCGGGAAGCGGACAAGGAGAGCGCGAGTTTCAGGCTGAGGTTGAGATCATTAGTCGTGTTCATCATCGGTTTCTTGTGTCTCTTGTTGGTTATTGTATTGCAGGAGGACAGAGGATGTTGGTTTATGAGTTCTTACCTAATGACACACTTGAGTGTCATCTCCATGGTAAAAGTGGCAATATTCTTGATTGGCCTACAAGACTCAAGATTGCTTTGGGATCAGCTAAAGGGCTTGCTTACTTACATGAAGACTGTGAGTAAAAAACAAAAATCTGAAATTAATCTTCGGTCTTATTGGGAAACTCGATCGAGAGGTTTAATTAGAGATGTAATCAAACTTTTGTTTTCTTGACTTTGTGGACTTAGGTCATCCGAAAATCATTCATAGAGACATCAAAGCTTCAAACATTCTTCTTGACGAATCCTTTGAAGCCAAGGTATGGTTAATGATTTTGAAGACAATGCTTTCAGATTCTTTGGTATTTCTTTCTTTGTTTCTTTATAACTGAACTGGCTCAAACCTTCAGGTTGCAGACTTTGGGTTAGCGAAGCTATCTCAAGACAATGTTACACATGTGTCCACTCGTATCATGGGAACTTTCGGGTAATAAATTAAGAACGCGAAAATGAAACTGTTCCTGCAGATTTTCAGTAGCTCTAGGCATCTATCTCAACCAAGAATGTCAAATTTTTGAATCAAATGACAGGTACTTGGCCCCAGAGTATGCGTCAAGCGGGAAACTGACAGACAGATCAGATGTTTTCTCATTTGGAGTGATGCTTCTTGAGCTCGTTACCGGACGCCGACCTGTTGATCTCACTGGTGAAATGGAAGACAGTTTGGTCGATTGGGTCAGTAATTATATTTATAATCATCACATTGATTTTTCCTCTGTTTTAATAATCTTGTGACCAATCTAATGCAAATTTGGTTACTTTTTTTTTGTTTCTAACACAGGCAAGACCCTTATGCTTAAACGCAGCTCAGGACGGGGATTACAGTGAGCTAGTTGATCCACGCCTCGAGAACAATTACGAGCCTCATGAGATGGCACAAATGGTGGCCTGTGCCGCTGCAGCCATCAGACACTCAGCTAGACGCAGGCCTAAGATGAGCCAGGTAAGTTTTACTTTTAATAAACATCTACATTACACAAAACAAAAAAACAATCACTATGGTCCAATGTTTAAACAGATTGTTCGGGCTCTGGAGGGAGATGCGTCATTAGACGATCTAAACGAAGCGAAACCTGGGCAGAGCTCATTCCTCGGGAGAGGCTCGAGCTCGGACTATGACTCAAGCACTTATAGTACGGATATGATGAAGTTCAGGAAAGTGGCCTTGGATAGCCATGAGTACGGAGCAAGCAGCGAGTATGGGAACACGAACGAGTACAGGCGTGACCCGTCCTCCTCGAGCAGCGAGGAGATTCATAGAGGAGGAGCTAACAACAACAAAACAACTCCTAGTCGAGGGCTTTGATTTAGCTGTTAGATTCAAACAATCAACCTTGCTGTGTTTTTGTGTGTTTTGTTTCCCTATGGAATTTTTTTTTTAACTCTTTTCTTTTCTTTTTTCTTTTTTGTCACCGTTGGATTTGTATTTGTGTCTGTGAAAAAGATTCAAACTTTTGGTTGTGATTAATTGATTATTAATGCTAAATGTCTCATACTAATCTCTCTATCAAAATCTTTTGCAAAATTGGGATACTACAAGTGAACACAGATTGATGAATCAAATCTTAAAAGTTTATTCAACCTTTTTAGTGGTCCCTTTCAATTTCTATGTCATATTGAAGATAAAGAAACACAAGGATCTTTTTGACCAACCCAGATTGAATCAAATCATAAAGTTTCCCACTTTTTAGATTTCTATGTCAATCTTCTTATGATCTGAAGACTAATGAATGATAAGAAACTTAGAAAACACAGATGTTTGGAAAATTTAACGAAATTGCCACTCTAAGGATCTCAGAAACAGAGGATGACGACGGAGAAAGAGATCATGAAAGTGTAAAGAAGGATCAAGAAGCCGAAATAAAGAGCCCAATTTCTCTTAAACTTGCTGAAGTAGCTATCTGGTGGCTCCTGATACGGAACTTCAAGATCCCAAGCAGCAGCAGAAGCAGAGACCTCGTCTTCTCCGCCACCACCACCACCACCTAGGAAATCTCCGGCGGCGATTCTCGACTTGATGAAACGGAGCTTATGAGTGGCGAGGCCAAGAGTGAGCTTGTGGCAGCGACGCTGGTACTTGAAGCCGTTGATGCAACGGAGAGTTTGGGCGACGGAGACGTAGAAGAAGAGGTGAGAGAAGGAGAGAAGGAAGATGGGTGCCCAGCAATGGCGACAACGAAGACGGCCTGAGGGTTGGGAGAGAGAGAAGAAGACGACAGCGAGGAAGATGAAGAAGAGCTGGAACAGCTTGTGGAGCTTCTTCTTCTGATGGTCAATGGCTCGTTTTTTCTCCAAGGTTTTCTCAAAGTGGAGCTGGATTATTGAGTTTAGAGCTTGTAAGGCTGTTTCTTTGGGGATGAAAGGTTGGTTATGGTGGTCGATTTCGTCGTCGTAGTCCGCCATTGGAAGGACTGATGAGAAGAGAGGAAAGTAGAGTTTGCGTTTTGTTAGAGAGAGAAATGGTATGTGGGATTGTGTATTGAAACATGTGGGTGAGGTTCGTATCTCCAGACACCTATGTATTATCCTTATCAACGGTCTTGTTCAGATTGTTTGATATTTCGTCCCTATTCAATAAATACACTCATAAATCTTTTCCAAGGTGGAAGAATGCTCCGGCTGATGAAATTAGATTCAGAACAATGCTTATGGTTTCTGGCTGTCTTAACTTAAAGTCTCTGCATAGCACCAATCTAGTTAGATTCGAATTGAACGATGCATAAAACATCAGATCGATGAAGACCGGGACTAGCATTACATTCAGTGATCTAATGAGGATGTATCAGCTAGAAAATCAAAAGTACAAAGATACAAAACGTCTCTCTCTATATGAGCATACTAGTTCCTTTGACTCTTCTCCTTGAGTCTTTCACATTTGTTTCCAGAGTAACCAAATTTCAAACGCCCAACATCGTTTCTTGTTTAGGTAAGAGCTCGTTGGTAAAACAGCGCATCTGAGAGGCATAGAGATGTATCAGTCTCTCAGACTCAAATCAAGATGGGATATAGAAAGAATTCCTTCATATCCTAATGCATGTCACTAGTTGCATAGTTTTTTGCCCATTGAAATAACAGTATTATGCATATCTAAGGTCAAGGGTCAGTGAAACTCTTGATTACTGAGGAAAGATAATGCACCAAGAACGTACGATGTTATAATAGACTGATCGTGCTTTATGATATTCCACAAAACACTTGGGTGTATGTTAATTCGCGGTCTCTAAGCTGATGTACATATAATTGACAACCAGGAATAAGAACTAGCAAAATTCTCCAGGGACATAAATCTAGTATATAAATATAAGAAACATCAAACAAGTTTTTAGAATAATTGATCAAAATCTCTACCAAACAGAAAACCACAAAAACAAGAGATATAAATAACAATCAAACCCAAATGATTCAAGAATGTATGATGATCACCTTTCTATCTCTGAATATTAAGCATGGATTTAGCCTCAGTCTGCTGCTCAACCAAATCTTCACTTGCATACTTACTAAGCAGATCCTTCTTCTTCTTCTCCAACACCATCTTCTCTATCTCCTTCTCATCAGGCAATGGAACATGCACCACAAATTCCCTCACTTTCTCCTCTTCTCTTTCCCTCTCCCTCCTCTCTTCCTCCACCACATCTTCTTCCTCCTCAAACAACACTTCCTTAGCAGCTACCGCTCCTACACTCACAACCTCCGTAGCTCCTTTCCTAGCTTCCTTCCTAACCTCATCCAATCTCCGCCACTCTTCAACAACACTCTTCCTCATTTTCCCTTCTGCATCCTTCTCCAACTTCTCCAATATTCCATCTTCATCATCTCTATAACCGTAATAGCTAGCATCTATCCTTTTATATATATCATACCTCGTTCTACGCTTCCTCAGCTCCGGAGGCTTCTCGAAAAGCTCTCTAACTCCAGGAAGCTTCTTAGCAGCACCGAAATAACGATAACCAGGACCACGGCCACTAGGGTTTGGTACATCGACGATGTTTCCTTCTAGATCCGTCATCTTCGCAGCGTGTCTCGAGTAATTCGGACCACCTAGCTCAACGATTCGTCGCTCCCAATGATATTTCTCCCTGAGAAGCTTGTTAATCTCGTCGTTTAGATCTCGGAGTCGGTGCTCGCCTAATCCTTCGTTTTGAATCTCAGCCACTTTGCGACCAATCTCTCGCATGATTTGCTGCCTCCATTTGTCTGCTTCAGCTAGATCTCGGCATTCAGATGCAAGGTAAGGTCGGCGCTCTTTGGGCTTCTTCTTCTCAGATTCTTTCATGGTGATGAACCTGTTGAGCATCGACTGTGCTTTCTCTTCATTACGAGCCATCTTCGATCTTCTTCGGAGTTACGATTACACTAGAAAATCTCAAGCTTTTTCTTGCTTAAACCCTAATTTGCAGGATTGTGAAAGGCTCAAGGGAGAGACGCGAAGCAGAAAGTATTGAGGTTAATTGGATTTGAAGCTGTAATATTTCCCTCATATTATATTTACTTTAATTAAATAACTTTTTAAGTTTTACGTCCTCTTTAAAATGCGAAGGCCCAATCTATCAGCCCAACAAGGAGTCGTTTCTAGTATTGATTAATTCTTCAAACGAGCTGACTTTTTGGAATGTGCTTGATAATAATAACTAACAAAATCAATTTGAATTCCTGCAATTTTGTGACACTGTGCATCATGTAAAAGAAGTTAAAACAGTAGGATTGACAGTTTGAAAATATATAAAACTAGAGTAAATATTTTATTTTATTAATAATAGTCCCCTGTAAATATTTAAATAGTACAACACATTTGTCACTAGTTTTGGTATTTTTAACCACACATTATTTGAATTTTAATAGCTGTTACTTGTTTCTTTAAAATTAATATTACTATTACTCTAAAATTGATATAAATATCAAAATAATTGATAGAAAAACAGAGCAACAAATTGCTCAAAACAGAGCACGTAGGCTCAACAAAAACCGACACCACCATACTCTCAACATCAACTAGGAACTACGCTCCTCTTCGATTATTGATTGTAGCCATGCAGGTTCACCTAAATTTTGTATTAACCTCTTCTCCTAAATGTTGAGAGCTTAACCAACTCCCACTTTTTACTGAGTAACATCCTTCCTTAGTGAATGCCCATATCATACTATCAGAGAGGTTCATCGCAGGAGGAAAAGACATGATATGATTCACATCTGCAGGAAAGAACCATGACTGGTTATTAAGTCCGACACCATCAAGTTCACATCCATCTGTGGTTGCTTATTATATGGTCTCCTTGGTATCCCATCCAAAATTCATTTCTCCGTCCACACATAGATACTCTTGCCATCTCCAATGGATTTCATAAGCCCTTTAGCGAGAAGCTCTCTTCCGTGCAAATAGAATGACTATGATCCATCAACTATTTGCAAATAGAATTTCCAACGTTTTGGTGAATAATCATTTCTACTTATTCACGATCTTTATATATTACTTTTCTACTCTTGAATATAGTTTTCAATATACTTATCTACTTTTTAGAGTCATGATCCAAACAAATATAGTATTCAATATTAAATTTTACACAATCTCAAGAAATTTTCCTTTGTTTTTTTTACGGCCAATTAAAGAATATCCTTACGAGGAAAAAATACTATATCATATAACATTATCTTAAGCCGCCGGATTTAATTATTATGCTTTAAACACAATTACAAATCTCACTATTTGTCTAGTGATTTGAGAAACTGGTAGTGGAGAAGCTGAATCTGAATTAAAAACATGTGGGAAGGGTAACGTTAATGCGGATCATGAAGAGCATATATAAGCTGATGACGGGAGAATGTGAGGGTTTTACTAAGAAAAAGTTGATTCCCATTTGAAAGATTTAAATTAAATGAAAAGTTAATATCTTATTATCCTTAAAAAATCCTTCCAAAAAAACTGAGAAAAAAAAACTCTAAAACCTTCATCCAATCAATAGTAGTATTATAAACCCTTAAAATAATCCTTCCAAAAACATTGAATACAAAAACAAAATTACAATTAAAATATTATAGTAGTTATTAAAATATTATAGAAATTAGATGGAGTAATTATTGAAAATTTGATAAAATTAAAAGGGTTGTTTAAGGTGAATATATTAGTTAAATTTTGTAGAGTTGTAGTAATTATTAAAAAAATGATAAAATTAAAAAAAAAATAGAAATGACACATGTCAGCATATGGTAATTTGAGTTTATAGGATAAGATGATGCGTTCATAATTCTATGACTTTGAGCTGGTTAAAGTTCATTACTGAGATGTCACAATAGTTTTTTGTTTTAGTAAATGGAATTGGAAACATACAAGTCTTCAACTATTCCAAATGAGTCCAAGATGAAGATAGGTCGCAAAGTAAAACTTAAAACCAAATCAATAAAATCTTGTCTCATACAATACTTATATTAACATTGCAAAGAGAGGTCAATATTCTTCTTCCGAGTTTTTGAAAGAAATTATAGGAAAAACAAATAGGAATAAAGAGGCATCAATTCGATCACTCGAGCTACAAAACAATGGACTAAAATGCAAAATGAAAGCGGGTTTTTGAAACGCAGACGTAAGTAAAAAAACCCAGAGAGTTTGTCACACACAAGTGCACAGAAACGAAAACAAAAAAAAAGGGAAATGAAACAAACAAATGGAGAAGCAAATAGAAAAAAGAAACTTTTGATCCCATTCATAAAACCCAGCTCTTTAGCCTTTTTTCTTCAGCTTAGAAGCATTTTCTGTGAACAATTCCTGGACCTGCCTCGTCATACTCAGCCTTGGAGATCCACATCTACAGAACATACATATAAACAATCAGCATTTGATAACAATTTGCAAATTAAATAAGGAGACATCGAATAAATTCGGACAATCTTTTACCTGCTGGAATGTGCTGAGGGAAGCAAGAATGGAACCACCGATCCAGACACTGTATTTCCTTTCAGGTGGTGCAACGACCTTAATCTTCATGCTGCTTGGTGCAAGTGCTGTGATCTCTTTGCTCATACGGTCTGCAATACCCGAGAACATAGTGGTTCCACCACTGAGCACAATGTTACCGTACAGATCCTTCCTGATATCCACATCACACTTCATGATTGAGTTATAGGTTGTCTCGTGGATTCCAGCAGCTTCCATTCCCACAAACGAGGGCTGGAACAAGACTTCTGGGCACCTGAATCTCTCAGCACCGATCGTGATCACTTGTCCATCGGGTAATTCAAAGCTCTTCTCAATGGATGAGCTGGTTTTTGAGGTCTCCATCTCCTGCTCGTAGTCCACAGCAACAAAGGAAAGCTTCTCCTTGATGTCTCTCACAATTTCCCGCTCTGCTGTGGTGGTGAACATGTAACCTCTCTCCGTAAGGATCTTCATGAGGTAATCAGTGAGGTCACGACCAGCAAGGTCGAGACGGAGGATGGCATGTGGAAGAGAGAAACCCTCGTAGATTGGCACAGTGTGAGACACACCATCACCAGAATCCAGCACAATACCTGCTCAAGGGAGATATAATCAGAACTCAAGTTTCAAAATGATCATCAATGAGTATAAACAGAGAAAGAAAGAAAAAGACTAAAATGTACTAACCAGTTGTACGACCACTGGCATACAGGGAGAGAACAGCCTGGATGGCGACATACATAGCGGGAGAGTTAAAGGTTTCGAACATGATTTGGGTCATCTTCTCTCTGTTGGCCTTTGGGTTAAGAGGAGCCTCGGTAAGGAGAACTGGGTGCTCTTCAGGAGCAATACGGAGCTCATTGTAGAAAGTGTGATGCCAGATCTTTTCCATGTCATCCCAGTTGCTCACAACACCATGCTCAATTGGGTATTTCAAAGTGAGAATACCTCTTTTGGATTGTGCTTCATCACCAACATATGCGTCCTTCTGGTTCATCCCAACCATGACACCATGATGTCTTGGCCTACCAACAACACTTGCGAAAACAGCCCTGGGAGCATCATCTCCTGCAAACCCAGCCTGTACACAGATATTACAAAGCCGATGTATCACGTTCAGTTTCTCTGAGCAAGAACATCCATGAATCTGAAAGAGTAAAGAGACTTAGACTACTAACCTTCACCATTCCAGTACCATTGTCACAGACGATGGGTTGAATATCATCAGCCTCAGCCATTTTTTATGAGCTGCAAAACATAAAGAGTACTGTGAAATTGAATCCTGATGGAATAAAACTAAACACTTTAACTAATCAGAAGTAGCTTTCTATTCAAAGTATGACACTACAAGATCCAAAAATGGATCATCTTACAACTTCAATACATCCATGAACAAAGCGAGATTCATGAGAAAATACAATCCCTTATCCCTCATTCAATCGACAAATTCCATAATCAAACTTCATCTAATCTTAAACAGCTCAGATTGCACTTGACGTCTATCTACAAATCATTCCCCAGATACTTGAAAATGAAACTCAAAGAAACGTAAGACTAATCTGACAATGGATCTATCCCTAATCAGATCAATCCAAGATCGCTTTCATCGAGCTAAAAATGATCGGTCAACTGAAATCGATTCCAGGAATATCAAAAGATTCAAAGATCCAAAGTCAAACCAATTCCAGATCTCTAAAAAAAACAACATCGAGATCCAAGAGATAAAGTAGATCCAGAAAGTTCTTATTTACCTTGGAGGAGAAAGATCGGAAGAAGATGAGATCGAGGAAGAAATAAGGAAACCAAGGCGATCTACAAAGAATAGAGCCTGGCTTATCTCACTTTCTCTCTCTCTCTCTTTACCTTCTCGGCTTTATCTTCCTTCTCGCCGGAGATTTCAAACGGCCGATGAAACTGAGGACAACGAGACAATTCAAAGAGGAGAAAATATATGAATTTATATAGGCGGGGTTATCTGTACAAGTTTCTTTTCGGCCTT
>VBRH01000147.1:24478-36292 GCA_014578085.1 Cardamine resedifolia
TTTTTTTTTTTTTTTTTTAACGATACCATTTTATTTCTATACTTTTGCACCCCTGTTCAACAGAAGTGAAGAAAGCAACATGTAACAGAAGTGAATATTGTTACTGTTAAAGAGTGAAGAAAGCAACATGTCACAAATGTTTAAAACTTTACAGTGGAAACAATAACATTTTTTTTTTTTTGAATATTGAACTGCAATCGTAAAGGAGTAGAAGTACATATATATATATATATATATATATATCAGGTTTAAAACATAACTGCACCTAAGCCTAGTTTGACTCTGTTCAGCTAAAACCATGTAACAATCTTTCCGGTTATAGTGGTGGTATATGCAAGCTAATACTGTCCTGTGGTGGTTGATTAGAGGATGAGGTCGTCTCAATGCAGCCAGCTATCTTTTGACAAGTCTGAATAAGGCAGTGCCTGCACGTGGGACAGGATGAGTGTGAACTGAGCCATTTGTCTATACACCGGACATGGAATCCATGGTTGCACTTTGGCAGAAGCTTGACTCGCTCTCCAGATACAAACTCCGAGAGACATATGGCACAATCAGTAGCTAAGCCAGGCAGCTTCAGTTCTGTACTGTAACTTACAGTCTGGAAACTCTTCAAGGCTTTTCGTTTGACTCCTGTGTTGGCCAAGCGAACTGCGAGCTCCTCACTAGCTTCGGATGATAGTAAATTAGAGTACCTCAATGCACATCTTATGATAGAATGTAGTCCAAGTGAGCAAACTAGTGCACATAAGAGGACTGATAGGACCATGACAACATTTGCATCAAAAGTCATATGACTAGCATAGGAGTGTGATGCTTCATGAGCATCTGCAGATGGAGGTGATGCCATGGTATGAAGTAGTAGCCTTCTTGAGTAAAAGAGCTCAGTTGGTTTGAGAGTTGCAGTCGACATGATAACCTAGTTTGAAGAGTTAGATAGATAGATAGATTGTGTCTAGGTTCTTGTTGTAGGTTCTATATATAGTGGAAAGGTAAAGGTTCATATACTTTTTTAAATATTTAATGGGAAATGGTTTTAATAGAATTTTCTGAATTATGGTTGGTGGAATTTGCTGCGGAAATTACCAAGGTCCTTTTAGTTTGTTTAATAGTCTGCATCTTATATGGATTCTCCACTGAATTTGTATAATCTTAGTGTGATTTCTTATTTGAAAATGGGGCCATAATACCATTTACTGCAATGGTAGTGCCATGTGGCAGTGGCTTTAGCAAATCAAATCACCAAGAATTGCTCACAGGGACCCATGAGCTTTAGCTGGAGCAGCCATGAACTTTCCATTTTTTTGAGAAAGCATTCAGATAATGCTTCTCTTGGTCTTGGTTCATTCCATCTGTGCTGATCATCTTTGATTTAGATCTAAAAATTTGCCCATATACATTATAGTCATCGATATGGTTTTCTTGGTTAGTTGGTACTTGGTAAATAGATTCATATCATATTCATATGTTAAAAGAAAGTGAGGCTTCGTTTGTAGTTCTTGTTACTTACACTTGGATCTAGTGTCTCAAAGGAAAAGATTACTTGTAAGATTTGATTTACATCTAATTAGCTGTAAACAATTCCTTGGTCACCTCAAAGGCTCAAACTTCAACTTTGTTACTTTCCTTTTTTTTGGTGTTTCTATCTGTGGTGAATCATGGACTTAGCTTTTGGGAAACAGGAAGCCAATCTCGTCCATAGTAAACTAAAGTTTGTCCATAGAGGCTACTTTTATCAATAAAGATCACTCTTATAGCATTAGTGTCCAGCTCTGCTTCTTTCTTTACACAGGTTATATCTTTCTTTTTTTTATTTACGTACATATGATTTAAATCATTTTCTTTTGCTTACTTTATAATATACTCTTTGTCTTTTACTGCAAATCGACATGAATCTAGGAGTCAAACGTTCTTCTTGTGGCTCGCAATTAAAGCAGGAGTTTTGGATGAAGTTCTAATGTTTACTTTTAGTCTTTGTTACTTGATAATAGTTTTAGCTAAAGCATTAGTTTTGGGTAGATTTTTAAGTTTTGAGACTAAATAAAAGTTGATGTTGCAAAAGCAGGGGAGATCTATCCTTTCTCACCAGTCTCACTCTGAAAAAACAAAAACAAAAAAAACTTTAAGCCTATCTGCAAAATGAGTTGTCTTTTCTTTTCTTAGTGCCACTAGGTTCCATATAGCTGGTAAGAACAGATAGTGGTCTTTTTTTTTTTTTTTTTTTTTTTTTATCCCTTCCTGAAAGTGATTAACTTTGCCTTTTATTGCTTTTATGTTGCTTGGAATACCATGTGATAGTCGTGCGTTCTTAGGTTGACATTCTTGATTTGGTGGTCTTCCTACTTTGTTAGAGCACCAGGAGTTAGTAGATTAGATTAAATTTTCTGGAATGCATTTGATTTTGAAATGGTTTGGTCTCATTACTATATTATATATCTTCTTGTGCTAGGCTTTGCAATTCCTTAATACAGAGCTTTTGTCTCTTTTAATTCTTTTCTTTGTCTTCTGTTTCCATTGATTATTTATGTTCAATCTTTGACTTGTCGTTGGTGGGACCTATTCATTACCTTTCTAACTATGTTATTTATCAATCTTTGATTGTGCTTGGATGATTTGGCGCAACCTTATGTGTCCAGATGTTTCCTCTACAATGGAATGTCGACGGACTTTTTTCCTTTTTTTTTTTACATGGTTGGTTCTGAATTATCTGAACCTCTAATATCCATTAACATCCCCAAAAAGTTGAGACATGAATCATCGTATTGACCAAATCTTTTTTAGTAATTTACTTAAGGCTTGTGGATTCCATCTTTGTATAGCTCTGGTTTTGAACAATACAATAGAGTATGGGGAGTTTGATATTTTTGAGAATCTGTTAAAGATTAGAGGATAAGATATCAAGTAAAGTAGTGTGTCAAGTTAATAGTAACTATAACTATTCAATCTGTTCCATTTTCGAAATTGTTTGGGAGTGACTTAAAGTAGGCTAAGTTTGTCAGAATGGGTTTTTTTTTTCCTATTTTCATCATAAGAGATTTAAAAATCGTTAGGCTAAGTGACTTCTCTCTGTTGAAGTATTCTGAAGACCATCATTGTTTGCTTTCACATAGATCATTCATGCCTAGAAATGTAGCCATGTTCGTTTGATTGAATGGTCTCTATTATGAGGTACTTGCAGATCAATGTTTTGTTATATTGGAG
The DNA here is from genome assembly GCA_014578085.1 of Cardamine resedifolia. Classification (NCBI taxonomy): domain Eukaryota; kingdom Viridiplantae; phylum Streptophyta; class Magnoliopsida; order Brassicales; family Brassicaceae; genus Cardamine; species Cardamine resedifolia. The sequence continues at coordinate 27,680 of VBRH01000147.1, forward strand.
CTTTCCATTATGATCCCATATGCCATGTTGGTGTTGTTGCCTGATATCTTACAAGACTATAAGCATATTAATCCTCAAGGTAGCTTTTAGGTTTGACTATTTCCCACACACTTTGGTGGGTTAGTTTGACCTTGTTAATGGCTTGGGTCCATATATACATACCTTTCCAAAAGTCCAAACACACACCGAGTTTCGTTTCTTTATCATTTCCTTATTTAATCTTATTCAGATATCTTAGTGTGGATCGAAATTTGGGGATGGTGTTAAGTGTACCAAGTTGGTGAGTGAGTAATTAGATATGTAACCGATTATGCCAGACCAAAATCACATTCGTACTGCTTCTTCATACAATACCTTAATGTCCCAGAGTTTCATCAAAACCATTTCTTTTTAGACCTTCAAAAGTAGTGGTTACTCTGTGATTGTGACATGAATATGCAGATGATTTCTCTGAAAAAGCATTTAACAAGATGGCAATTTCGATTGTTAGCTTTGGCTGTGTATATTGCATAGGAGTAAAGAATTTAGATACCGCCCAAAATGCAAAGAAAATTCTTATGAACTTATTTATGATGCCACGGAAATCTTAAAGATATATTCTTTGTACATTTTGGCTTCAGGCAAAACAAAAAAAACTGTGTGTGTTTGATTTTGAAATCCTATAGGGACATGAATTGTGTTCAAATCTAAAAAGTCTCCAATCTTGTTGGAGAATCAAATTCTTGAAATCTGATTGTTTATTGGTATACTCTAGCTGCTTTCTCTAAAAGTCTCTACTCTTGCTTCAGGTTCTAGAGGAGCAATTCTGATATCTATGCTGCTCTCCGTTGATTGATCAGCTTCATCGCAGTCATCTAAGATCTTTTGGCATGTCTCAACCAGACAGTGTCTGCATTTCGGGCAAGTCATATGTTGCGTAAGCCACTTGTCGATGCATCGAACATGGAAACCATGGTTGCATTTGGGAAGCAGACGTAGCTGTTCTCCAGCAGCAAAATCAGACAAACAAATGACACACTCCTCGCCGAGCCCTGGCAGGTTAATCTGAGGTGAGTAATTCACTACTGGGAACATCTTGAGAGCTTTCTTCTTGATTCCTTTGTTTACTTCTTCTGAAACTGTTGATGGGCTAGAGATGGGATCAGAGATCATGAAACTTGCTGAGCGTCTGAATGCACAACGTATCATGTAATGCAACCCGAGTGAGCAGATGATACCGCACAAAAGAACAGAGAGAAGCAAGAGAACGTTGCCGCTCAAGTTGTTCTTATCAGGTACATGAGCTTCTTGAGCGTTTTGTTCTATTGGGACTTGTTGTAGCAATTTTCTGGAGACGAAACTGTTGATGAAGACTACTTGAGATGAAAACATCTTTTACTTCTTTTATTTCTTTTGCTGTTTTTGGTTTGGTTTCTTGCCTTGGGTGATTCAAAGTGGTGTTTATATATACATACACATAGGTTGATCATACTTAGTGGGGAATTAGAATTATATATTTAGAGATCATTATTAATTGTTGGTTTTTTTGGAAATTTCTTTCTCTATCACTGAAAAATGAGATGAGGAATTTGGGACCCATAAAGAGCTTATCCAATTCCATGACCATGAGTCCTTATGTACAGATTGTGCCTCTTGCCATTTCTTTTTCCAATTACAAATTGCTTTGTAGGGACAATCATTTCGTCTTAGAAATAATTTTGATATCTTTTTTTTTTTTTGAAATAAAAAAAGTTTACAACAAAAATGAACTTGATGTCTATAGTTGTATGACTCTTATTTTAATCAAGAGGGCCTTCTTGTTGAGTTGTTATATCTCTATTATGATGGTTTGGCCACTATGTGGGAGAGTTGTAAAGCAGTGTTGTGTTTTGTTGCTTATAATTCGATGTATTACTGTGCTTCCATGAGTCATGTCGCTTCATAATTCTCTATAATTTAAAAAGAAAAACCAAAATACAAATATCTTTTTTATTGAAAAAGTTTTATTTATTTTTCTGGACTGAAGGCTGAAGTCCTTAAAAATTTCCAGTTCTTGAGTAAATTTCCTAACTTTTGGAAAGGAAAAATAATGATTGCAAGTAAAGCCACTGATATGAATTTAATATAGATGTACTTTAGAATAACGATTACTACTTTAATAGTGACGGTAAAAAGATGGATCTGTGTTGTTCCCATAATTATTATTGTTTTCAATTCATCTTTTACTCTTTACTGGTAATATATGCAAAATCTCTTTTGATATTGTAATGATTTCTCAAGATCTAAACCATAAAGCTTGTCTGCATATATGTGGACCTTCTTTTTAATTATTTAGTTGTTTATAATTATTCATTCGCAAAAGGGCAAAAAAAAAAAAATGGGAGGAAACGAAACAGATGTAATCTGCTCTATTGCCCGAATCCACAAACGTTATCGTCTGGATTTAGGTTTTGTCTTTTTCGTTGTCATAATCTTCCCTAACCTTAATCTCTGGTCCCGTGTTTAGTAGATTTTAGTGAATGTTTTCGTATCAAGATTTTTAAACTAACTATAAAACCTCCAACCCAACGAATACTTGATAATTTATTTACAGTGCTTGTTAAGAAGTTACAAACTCTATCAACTTTGATCGATAAACATATACCGTTACATATCCTTCTTAATTAACACAGCAAATTTTGAGTATAATATTCATAGTTTCCAATTAAAAAAGGGGCATTAGTGTAGAGTTAATTACTTTATGATTTGTATATTATATGTTGATTTAATTCTAGATAGAGACTTGGAGATAGATATGACTAAAATTTGTGGTTGTGGACATGGATTAGAGCACCGCCAAAAATCGCAAGTGGGATACTTTGCTTTCTAACCCTACTTTTTATCATTTTTTATTTGCCTCTTGATGAGAAAGTTATGATATATATAGGTTTATCTCTGTAGTACTTGGTGTATCATGGGAAATATTTCTTTTTTTGATAATATCATGTGAAATATTTTGCATGTCACATAGCCTAATGATAAATTATAGATCTTGGATATTGAAATCTTATAGTGATTAGTGATTACCCATTACCAAAAAAATATCTTGTAGTGCGTTAACATAGATTTTAAGGTGAATACGATTTTCCACATCGAAACTAATAGTCATAGTTAATCATCTTTAATGTAGGAAGGGTGATACAAATAGAATTAAACCTCTTTAAATTAATAATCCATAAATTAATATTTTGATAAATTGATAGTTTAACCTAAATATTATTTTTATAAATTAATAAACACAATAAATTAATAAAATATTATAAATATTTTGATTTCGATATTATTAATTTATAGAGGTTTTACATGCCCCATAAAATATGTTTAGAAAGACTTTATCTTGCTTCATAAAATCAATAGTGTAGAAGTTAAGGATTTTTAATGTGGGTTTAGGCCAAATGCTTGAGTAGTACTTTTACTATGACTTCCTTTATTGTAGGTTATCGTGAATATTATTAAATGAGTCAAAATTGTTATTCCATATGTCCAAAAAATTATTAATTTATGACTTCGTTTATTGTAGGTTATCGTGAATATTGTTAAAATTTATTTTTAATCCATAAATCAAATACTCCTCCAATTTATTTTGGAATATGAAACTGTTTATGGGCTCAAATTCAAATTGTATGTGGGCTTATTGTGACCCAATTAAAAGAAAATGTTCTAAAATATGATTTTGACTTTTGTTTCATTGTATACTAGTAATCCACATAATTTATACTTCCTCTTGGACCCTACTCTTATTGTCTTATCAAATATTTGTACATGCAAATAACAGTTATAAGTTATAACTGATAAAATATTACAACATGAGATAGTAAACATGTATCCAGATAATGTTTTTACAAATATATATAGAAAATGATTTATATCATCTAAGCATAATATTAAACTTTTATGCATTTTTTTAAATTTATTATCTTCACATTTATAACGAGTAGACACCTATTAAATATTTTTTATGTTGGTTTTACATATTTATTTTTATCGTTGTACAATTCATGAACAATAAATAAACTCTTCAATCAATTGAAAACTTTGTCACATGATTGTCATTGGATTATATTATTTATTTGCTGCAATTGTTGAACAATTGATTAATAACTTAAATTGTAGCTATTTTACTTATGGAGTTAAAATAATGGATTCGATATGTATTATTACCAATCAGTTTTCTTACCTTCGTTACATAGCAAGTAAGTTCATAAGGAAAGATGACTACAAACTAATTCTTTTGCAGAATAACTTAGTTTATAATTCTTTTCCTTATGAAGTTATCTGTCATTTAAAGAATTAAAAATAAAATGGTTGGTACAATACAAACATTTTTTATTATTTATTTGTTTATAATCATTTTAATATCTTTGTTTATAATATTTTAATGGTATTAGTAGGATTACACGATGTCACTTCTTTGTTTTATGACAAAAGTTTTAATTTTTTTATTTGTTTATAAAATTTAAACTTTGAATGTTTGTTTTTTTAAATTATCTCATATCTATATTAAACTTGATTTAATCTCGTCTTGTAAAATAAATATAAATTTGAAAAATTAAAACAATAAAATAATAAAATTGAAAGTATAAGAGTGGTTTGAACGAATCAAATAAGATATCAATTGTCTCTGAATAAACAAAATACCACGTTTGAAAAAAATTAAAATCAATAAAGTGTACTAAGAATATAATGAACAAGTATTACTAATTCGAGTTACAATGACGAAAAACCTCGTTTGATTTTGATAGTTATCCCATAGTTTGATTAAGTTTTTGTTTGAAGAGTACTCATATTTATTACCGACTCTAAGATAACCAACCAAATTTTAATGTGATTTGTTTATAAACAACCTTTTAATATTTGTTGTTATCTCAGATCTTAAACTTGCTTTTTATTTTAATTAATTTTTATTTAGTCAGTTTCTTAATTTTATTGCATATCTACAATACTTTGCTCATGACACAAATTTATTATAAAGTAATACTATTTAATTAAGAAAATAATAGTGTCTTAAAATCCATATATTATATTCACATCTTACGAAGATGTGCAATGATAAAACTTTTGTAACAAAATAACTTCATTTGCATCAATTTCTTTTAGTCAGTTGCAACAAATTTTGTTAAATGTAACAATTTTGATTCGATAAGATAAGCTAGCGAGTAAAAAACTTATTTACATTCATTACATAAGTTTTACATTATAAGTTTTACATTATAAGTAGTATATTCCTAACTTCCCTTACCTAAGAACACATCTGGGACCCACTAAGAAAATAAGAATATATAAATTTTTTAAAAAATAAAAAAATAAAATTGAAAGTATAAGTGTGGATCGAACGAGTCACGAAGAAGATATCAATCGTCTCTCTGAATAAACAAAGTAAGAATAGAATGAACAAGTATTAATAATTTTGAGATATAATGACGAAAAACCTCGCTTGATTTTGAGAAATTTTCCCATGGTTTGATTCAGTTTCGTCTTCCAATGTTTTGAAGGCGGAAGACGGAAGAGTTCTGTAATTTTTGCAATCGAAAGTTTTGTCCTTTTTGTTTCATCGTTAGGTTTTTTCAATTTTGCCTATAAATTCGTTTAAAAAAAAAAAAAAACAGTGAAGATAATCAAGTTCGAAGAAGGAGACGAAGTTAAAAGGAGCGACACAAGCGAGTGAAGGAGACGACGGTGACTCGATAAGGTAATGATCCTTACTGGGTTAACTTATTCATGAGTTCTGAGTTTGCTTACTACATGCTCTGTTCTGGGTTTAGGTTTTTACTCTCTGGTTTTTGTTTATAATTCGGATTTGATCATCGAGAACTATATTGATGTTTCTGGGTTTAATCCTTAAATTCTGGGTTTTTACTGGAGATTTTGTTCGATTCGATTTTGAATGAATCTATGTTTGTTTTATAATCACTGGCTTTCAATTTTGATTCTCAGGAACAGTGTTCTCAATTGATTGGGTGTATTTTAAGAGAAAGTATAGAAGAAAGATGTCATCTTCACACCACAGGAGTAGCAATTCTGAAGGTGCTAAAGCAGAACAGATCATATTTGAGTTTTTTGCTAAAAGCCTTCACATAATTCTCGAATCAAGGACTCCTTTTATGTCTTCAAGGAATTTTAGTGGTGAGCAGATGATTTGTTCCCCTTCATCTTCTTCTTCATCTTCCTCAAGTGTGAGGCCTCGGGACAAATGGTTTAATCTAGCTCTTAGGGAATGTCCTGCAGCTTTAGAGAGTTTCGATATTGGGCGAAGAAGCAGTCTTGAGCCTTTGATTGTAGATGTGGTTCTTGTGGTGAGGCCACTTGTTGGTGGTGATCAGATGAACTTGTCAGGTAAAAGGGAGCTTATTAGGAACTTTTCCGGGAAAGAGTATCAGTCTGGTTGGAATTCTGATCAAGATGAATTGGGATGTGAAACCAAGAACGAGCAGATTATTGAGAGATGGGTGGTGCAGTATGATAATAGGAAGATCAGGGAATCTGTTACTACCAGTAGCAGGAGGTCAAGCAATAATAAGTTGCAAGTGATGTATAAGAAAGCAACTTTGCTGCTTAGATCGTTGTTTGTGATGGTTAGGCTTTTACCTGCTTATAAGATTTTCCGGGAACTCAATTCCTCTGGGCAGATCTTCAAGTTCAAGCTTGTTCCTAGGGTCCCTTCTATAGTTGAGCCATTCACTCGTAGAGAAGAGGCAGAAATGCAGAAGTTTACTTTCACACCCGTTGATACTATCTGTGGTAGACTTTGCTTATCGGTTATGTATCGTTCTCTCTCAGATGTCAGTTGCGAACACTCAACTCCTATGTCTCCAAGATTTATAACTGACTATGTTGGAAGTCCCTTGGCTGATCCTTTAAAGACGTTTCCTTCTCTTCCTCTTTCATATGGTTCACCTCCATTGCTGCCATTTCAAAGGCGCCATAGTTGGAGTTTCGATCGTTACAAGGTGTCTCCACCTTCTGTATCATGCTCACCATCGCCTACACGCTCGGATTCACATGCATTGGTTTCAAATCCTTGTTCCCGCCGCCTTCCCCCTCATCCTTCTGATATACCCACTGGTCGTAGGAAGGAAGGCTTTGCTGAAGAGTATTCTCCTTCTCAAGATTTTTCCCCTCCCTCTTCTCCTTCAGCACCAATATATGCTGTCCCGAGAAGCATCATGCGTACTGAAAGTGCTCCAGTCAGAATCCCGGCTCCTACTTTCGAGTCCAAACAAAATGTCGTGGCACCTTCTCCTAATCCAAAATTGTCGAGACACGCTTCTTTGAAGCCTGGGAAAAACTTTGGTCCTGGTGAATCTGGAGCAGCAATTGACAAGGTAAACGTATTCCACATGTCTTATCTTTTATCGCTTTGCTGGATCATATGACTGAACGAGAAATTGTAATTCATTTTTCTTCTAGCTGTTTCTTTATGGGAAAGATGACTTTCGGAGGCATTCTGGGGTGAGGCAGTCTTCCAACAGCTCACCACGGATATCATTTTCTAGGAGTTCCAGTAGATCTTTCCAAGACGATTTTGATGATCCTGATTTCCCTTGCCCATTTGATGTTGAGTATGATGATATTACAGATCGTAGTAGCAGGTATGGTCTTGAAAACCTTACATTGTGTGTGTTTCCACTTTATCTATAGCTCAATCATACAATATTTCTAGTGTTTAATTCTTTCAACTTTTAGTAGAGAAACCAAGAAATTGTAACTCTTCACTGTTACTAATATCAAGTCTCATCTATATGCATGCTTAATCATTAACCCAAGAACAGATATTTTTTTGACTTTATAAGCTAAATTATATAATCACTTGAAACGTTTCCCTCTCCCGGTTTCTGATCAAGTTCTTGAGACTAATGATTTGTAACTGCGTTAGATGTTTTTTTTTTCCCAATAGAAACTGATATTGCTTTACTGGCTTATCTCAGACCAGGCTCGTTTGATCACAGAGGAGACATACATGAACCACTAGAGTCAAGTGGGTCATTCCCAAAGAAGTCACAAGATGCTGCAGTTGGTGCCCTTGTGAAAATGCTGAAGAAAGCTCCACCTCTCAGACAAGATGTCTCTGAAACTTCCATACCAGAAATTGGTTGGAACACCAACAACAAACCCGCACAGGCTCACAAGATAGCAGTAGCGTCTATCACAGCCTCAGGGCTTGCTCTGGCCTCAAAGACAACAGCAGATGCTTTGGAAGAGTTGAGGTCTTACAAAGAAATGAAGAATGTGTTGTTACTTAGCCAAGCCACTTCGGATCCTTCCTCGGTTACTACATCAGCCTTTACTGTTTCAGAATCTTGACTCATTTTGGGATTCGGATTGGTTTGGTTTTGATTTTACATATTGTGCCTATGTAAATAATATTAAGCTCTCGACTATTTGGATGATATTATTGACCGGTTTCCATGTAAATAAACTTATACTAAAAAAAGCTATTCCATGTAAATTAAATGGTAAAAATATTCTATTGGTAATATATATAAAAGTTTATAATAACTATTAGAAATATTGTAAAAAGCTTTATTTGGTTGTCAACTATTTAATTATATAAGTTTTCTAGAATTTCCTCTCTGGGAGATTTTTTTTTTTTTTTTT